>OY751496.1:3485917-3524453 GCA_963565915.1 Entoloma clypeatum
AGTATGACTCAGAACCTAGATCTTTCGATCGGTTCCTTGCCAACCAGGGTAGAGTGGGCAGGTACTCGCTGTTGCCAGCGTTTCCCAAGTCCCTCTGCTATCCGGGGCCCATAACCTGTTGAAGTTCCACCTGGGCGCTAGCCACAGGTGTACTGAGCAACATGGCTACAGTGGAAGTACTCTACGATACCGCTATGGTCACTTACTTGGTTGGGAAGGGTGAGGCTGGTGAGAGCGGTTGAGGCTGGTGAGAGCGGTTGAGGCTGGTAAGAGCGATGGAGCTGGTTAAGAGTCAAGAGACAACTTGTTGGTATTGACAGTTTCCTGGTCTTATATACCGTACTACTGTTTGTACCAACCAAACAAATATGTAAGAAAGATATGTAATGGTCACGTGATGTGATCTAATCTAAATCTAATCTACGTGATGGGAAAAGTTTCAACACCTAAAGGAAATATGTCATAAAGGAATCATTTAATTGTTTTTCTTGAAATCAAATTCATAACACATCACTGATTGGGAACCCTTTTAGATTCATCTACAATGTCTACTTCTTGCTCTGCTCTTGACACCATCACCCCCTTCGACGGCATCGACCACCAAAGCTGGGCCGAAAAAATGAAGTCCTACCTCCTCCATCAAGGAGTCTGGCGCCTTGTCTCTGGCGACATCACCCGCCCTGTCATCGCCGACTTCACCACCACGGTCTCCACCCCTGGTGCCACTGCTGCCGCTCCCCCTGTGCTGGCTACTACAGTCGACCAGCCCGGCTTCCGCAAGGAAGAAAAAGCCTGGATCAGGGACGACGACATAGCTCTCGGGGCGATACGCCTGAAGGTCTCTGAGGCGATCAGACGACACATCAAAGACAGCACCTCGGCACTTAACGCGTGGAAAACACTGAAGGATGCCTACTCCAAGGCATCCCCGGCTGTCATCTTCGGCGATTTCAAGACCGCCGCCACCTACAAGCTGTCTGGACGTGACCCCGTCCCTGAAATTGAACGCCTGGGGTCTCTTTTCGCTTGGCTCGCCGATTCAAACTTTGTCGTCCCCGATCTGATGCAGGCAATGATCCTCGCCAACGCAATTCCCGACGCCTGGTCATCACTCTCCACCGCCCTTTTCCAGGTCTACGACGCCGACGATTTTACCTACAAAGCCGTCGCTGAGAGCATCATCTCGGAATACAGGCGCAAGTATTCGGTCGGGTCCACTCGTGCGTCCAATGAGCAGGCCCGGAAAATTTCCGGGACAAAGCGAAAGGGGCAGGACCCCAAATGGGAAAGGCAGCAAAAGCCGAGTACCTCGCAGAACGATGCTGACGAGCAGCCTAACTCGACCGACCATAGTACCGCTTCTGAAAAGAAGAAGGGAAAAGGACGCTGGCGCAATCAGAAGAAAAACGCCAACACTGCGGACAACGCGTCTGAACATGTGGAGGAAACGGTTGAGTTTGTCGCTCCCGCCATCCACTTCCCTCCTCTTCCGGCACCCTCCTTCACCACCGTCACTGGTCGCGGGAAAACGACAAGTACCGCCCAGCCCGATTCCACAAAGATGCAGTCGCTCCTTCAGCGAATGAACCCCCCTCCGTCACAGTACACCGGGCTTCCTTCTGGAAAACCATCCATGTGGAAAAAGAACGACCATGTCCGCAAACTCGCGCGCGGCATTGGTGCTCGCCCCTCAGGATTGAATCTTCGTATCCTAGACACCATCATTCCTGACATTGATGAAAGGCCGGCTAAACAGCGTCGCGTAGCCCCGTCGATAGAAGAATCGCTGAAGATGATGGACATAGACCATCAAAGCGAGCGGATGGGGCCGGAACAATTCAAAGATGGGCTGATTGAACTTGACGGTTCGTCACATATTTCTCTCAAACTTGACCAAATGGGAAACGCTAATAATCACGCACAGACGTTTGAATACATATTAGCTAGTACCGATGCAGATAGTATAGATCTCTTTAGTGATGATCTGTACAAAAAATATATCAAACATTCCGCGTCCTGCACACACTGCAAAGAGAGAGAACGCGCTCAGTGGATCTTAGATTCCGGCGCATCATTACACTTTACCCATGAGTTCAAAGACTTCGCGTATTACAGGCCTCTCAAGGCTAAGCGATTTGTCCAAACAGCTGCAAAGGGAAAGAAACTGGAAATTCTCGGAGTTGGGGCCGTTCCAGTACGGCATACCCTAAATGGGGAAACTAAAACCCATCTCCTACGACCGGTATTTTATATTCCGGATATGGACACACGTCTATTGTCCCTAGGCGTCTTCCTTAACCATGGTTACAAAGTTGATGGAATGCGTGGAGAAATTAATATCTCTAAAGGGCTGAACAAAATACAGTTTTCGCCTCATTTCATCGGACAAACCATTTACTGGCTAGACACTGAAATACGCTATGACCAGATCCACGTGATCTCTAGCGAAATCACTGTTGAAACCTGGCATAAACGCCTTGGCCACCCAAATGACCAGGCGCTCAATAAGATTCCCACCAGTACCAAAGGAGTACCCAAAACGTTAGTACGTGAGAAATCACAGGAAAGCTGCACGGGGTGTCTAAAAGGGAAAATGCCGAATCAGTCTTACCCTAACTCGATGACAAGGGCTGTCAAACCCTTTGATTTGATCCATTCGGACTTGAAGCAGATATCCACGGCATCGTACCACAAGTACAAATATTTCCTTACCTTTTTGGATGATTTTTCTTCCCATGTCTGGGTCGTCTTGCTTAGGAAAAAGTCAGGCACCATCACAGCGCTAAAACAATTCCTTGCAATGATCCAGAATCAATTCGCCGCCACCCCTAAAAAATGGCGGGTTGATGGAGGTGGAGAATTCGATGAATACAAGGATGTACTTGCCGATCATGGAATTCTGATCGACGTCACACTCCCATATCAGCATCAGCAGAATGGTAGAGCAGAACGGATAAATCGAACTCTGTGGGAAAAATCTCAGGCATTGCGTTTCGACGCATGTCTACCGCCGATGTGGTGGGAATTCTGTTTGGAACATGCAGCATTTCTATACAACAGAACCCCCATGCAACGTCTTGAATGGAAAACCCCTTATTCCAGGGTGACCAATGAGATCCCCGACATGTCCAGCGTCAGAGTCTTCGGATGCCAAGCATACGTATATATCCCAAAAGAAAAACGCAGAAACTCCCTGGAGTCAAGATCTCGATTGATGATTTATCTCAGATCAAAACCAGGGGTCAAAGGATACCGCTTCATGGATCCTGAGACCAACACGATTTTCATGGGAGGGAAAGCTATCTTTTATGAAAGCAAGTACCCTAGATGCCACATTGACCCTTTGCCAGAAAACCATCCAGAAATGGAAAACCCAGAGCCGGCTGATGAGTTTGAGGATCTCATCCCTGGCAGCAACGACGACAAAAGTCACAATGAAATACCTCATAACCCAGTTCCCATTGAACAGGATCAACCTGAATCAGACAACGAACTGCCTGCCAGTGAGCCTGATGACGAACCACGAGTACCCACTCCGGAACCTGAGCAAGTACCAGATCGTCCGATCAGGAAACGACGAGTTCGGAAGATGCCAGGAAGCATCTATGGGAAAGACACTCCAGCATCTGATCTTGAAAAATTAGATCGAAGACGGAGATTGGGCGGTCAAACAGCATGGATGAATGACCTCCTGATGGAGGCAATATCAGTCCAAGTTGGCATCGTTGAAATGTCCCACAAAGACATATACCCTCTTCCAAATAAAGAAGACTGGTATGCGGCTGAACGAAAAGAGCTAGATATGCTCAAACGCCGCGGGGTGATCACGGAGCTAGTACCCCTGCCTGAAGGGAGGAAAGCTCTAAGGAACAAATGGGTTTACAATGAAAAGTCCGATGGGCGTCTGAAAGCACGCCTCGTCGCAAAAGGCTTCTCACAGGTAGAAGGGATCGACTTTGATCAGATCTTCTCACCAGTCGTGAGATATGAAACCGTCCGATTAATACTGGCATTGACAGCCCTTGAAGGGTGGTTCATGACACTTTTGGACGTCTCATCAGCCTTCCTCTATGGAACGCTCCGTGAGGTCATCTACATGCGACAGCCTGAGGGCTACGTAGTAAAAGGGAAAGAACACCTCGTGTACCGACTATACAAAGCCCTATATGGACTTAAGCAGGCCGCACTAGCCTGGTGGAGAGAACTTGATTCCTCCATGAAAAAGCTCGGCTTTGTCCGGCTTCACTCCGATGCGGGTGTTTTCATTCACAAAAGTACCAACGGGGAAATTGTAATCGCCGTCATCTATGTCGACGACTCTGCTTTTCTCGGCACAAACCGGGAATATACGCTAGAGAAAAAGAGGGCCTTCATGACCACATGGGAATGTAGGGACCTAGGGCACCTCGTGCCTGGTGGGGAACCAAAAGAGTTTCTTTCGATCCAGATAAGGCAACATGGGAAGAGGATCTTCATTGATCAAGTACCTTACCTTGAGAAAATACTCACATGCATGGGGATGAGTGAATCCAATGCAACCCATACCCCACTCCCTACGGGCTACAAACCCATGGCATCCGAAGATGAACCCAATGCGGAACTCCGATCCAAGTACCAATCCGTCATCGGATCACTCCTATATCTGATGATTGGAACGAGGCCTGACATCTGCTTTGCTGTAATCAAAATGTCCCAATTTTCCGCGAAACCCACCAAACGTCATTTAGAAGTGGCTAGGGATATTTGCAGATATTTGAAGGCAACAAAAGATTATGCTATCATGTATGATGGGGACTCAGGGAAAGGGATCTATGCATTCACAGACTCCGACTGGGCGTCAGATGAAAACACAAGGAGGTCTACCACCGGCTTCTTCATATCACTGGCGTCTGGAGCAATAACATGGGTATCATCGGCGCAAAAAACCATTGCCCTCTCTTCTACAGAAGCAGAGTATATGGCGCTATCAGATTGCAGTCGCGCAGCAACATGGCTGAGAAGCATGCTTGCCGAACTTGGAATGCAGATCGGATCAGTACCGATCTATGGAGATAACAACGGCTCCGTCTTTATCGCATCCAACCCTGTAACTGAGAAGCGATCCAAGCACATCGACATGCGATTCCACTTTGTCAGAGAGAAAGTATCCGAAGGCATCATCACGGTCGAATTCATTGAAGGAGTGAATAACCCTGCAGATCTTTTAACTAAGAATCTGGGGAAAATCCTCTTTAACAAGTTTATCCCGTACTTCGGATTACTAAAAAACTAGACGAAGAAAAGTACCTATATGGGAAAAATAAGATGTATTTAGAAGTATGTACTAAATATGGGGGGGTGTTGAAACTTTTCCCATCACGTAGATTAGATTTAGATTAGATCACATCACGTGACCATTACATATCTTTCTTACATACTTGTTTGGTTGGTACAAACAGTAGTACGGTATATAAGACCAGGAAACTGTCAATATCAACAAGTTGTCTCTTGACTCTTAACCAGCTCCATCGCTCTTACCAACCTCAACCGCTCTCACCAGCCTTACCCCTCCAAACCATGTAAGTGACCATAGCGGTATCGTAGAGTACTTCCACTGTAGCTATGTTGCTCAGTACACCTGTGGCTAGTGCCCAGGTGGAACTTCAACATCACAGCACTCGTTGGTGTAGCTGCAGCCTACCCCCAGGCCAAGACAGCGTTTGTTTAGCGTAGCCGCCGCGGCGATGCAGAGCGTGATGGAAAAAATGAGAGCGTGAGTAACGTGCATTTGTTGTGAGGAGCCAGATGGATGGTAAAAGTGTGCGTGTGGAGTCCTGAGCACTTGGCGCGCTGAACGTGAAGGTGCTGAAATGCTCCGGGTAGTAGGATCCTTTTATACTACAGCGCCGAGCAGTAATGATCATCACAACCCCCATTGTGAAAAGGAGGTCGCGGCCCAGGAGTGGTATGAGCATGAAATTGTGATGATCACCTATCTTACAGCAGTTTGGAACCATAATTCAGCCTAAGTGCGCACCAGCATGACTAAAACACGAGAAAAAGTCAGGGGGTCAGGTCCATAGCACTTAAGAGAAGGAGATCGATAAAGTACATAATGGGCAGTGGAAAGAATGACTCCAACAGGTGTGGGTTTTCGCACGTCCATCGGGCACAACCACGCCTCCTTTAGCTAAACTAGGATGTTCACCCTGAAAAACCTTTTTCTTCTGGTGTCGAACTGACGTACCATGGAGCGTTCGCTTAGAGGAAAATAAACAGGAGTACTGTATTTAACTCCAAAGGATTGGCACAGTGTGGTAGCCAGGGAAGTTGAAGGGTCTCCGAATCAGTCTAAGAATCAAAGTGAAGAAGCGGCGCCAATTTCACCGCAGGTCCCACTGGCAATTTATGCATTTGCGAATCGCACTTTACACAGGTGAAAAGTCATGGCCCAGTCGCAGTCGGAGATAATCATCTCGTCCGCAGTCAATGAAAGATGGGTTGTGTCATGCTCAGAGTAGAAATTCAACTTGCAAACAGGGAAGTAAGAACGGCATCGGGAAAAACCTGAATCCTAAATGTGAGCACATAGCTCGTGATTATACATAATGAAAGGTAATTTTTATTTATCGCCCTCACGAGCTTCATGGCGTTTAGCTGAATGCAATCCGAGCGGTATCGAGTTACCTCGATTCATTGGCAATTAATTAGTCCTCATTTCGTTCACTAAATCATCAATGACTTCTCACCCCTTTTATTGTTTGACTCTGAATTGGGAGTAAACACCCGTGAGGTAGGGTCATCCCCCGTAGTTTTCACTGTCGGTGAAACTTGGGTTCACATTTTATACAGTAAAAAAACATATATTACATTTGATTGTTAATTATAGATTACAGTACGTAGATACCGAATAATGGGTGCAGGGAATGACACAAGAAGTTGAGAACATCGGCGAAAACGACCGAAAATGGAAAGGAACTGCATACATACGAACAGAATGACGGCGAGACTCGAAAGACGACGAGAACAAGAAAGATGACGAGAATAAATGAAATGGAAATAATGACGGCGAGACTCGAAAGACGACGAGAACAAGAAAGATGACGAGAATAAATGAAATGGAAATGAACTGCATAAATTGTGAGGAAATTGATGACCGTCCCAGTACCACAAACGGCTCATTAGTGTGACGAAGCAATTGTTCAGGCATCCATACCATCGATATCTAACAAGGCAAGGCCGTTGTTCATGATTGTTGTCGCAGACTGTGGGTTCAAGTTACTTTATGGGAATCGTTGAGCATACTTCGTCTTGGTAAGATAAAGCGGCACCTACGAGACGTTCTGAAAAATGTCGGCCATGAGGCGATGGTATTTCGCAGAATTCTGCTTTTGGATGCCTCCGGCGAACAACTGGTGGCCTCGGTAGACATCATGAGCAGCCTCGGAGAGGAAGGAAGTTGGTTTATGGAAGCCTGTGCTCCAATCTTGGAGAACGGAATGAACCTAGTTTACTTCATGAGCGAGACCAAGGGAAAATGTAGATTCAAGACTTCACGGCGTACGGCGGTGGAAACGAGAGCAACCATAGCAGTCGGAACCTCCAATTCACCTGACTGTGGTGGAATATTGATAGTTGAAGTAAAACGGGAAGCATGTCGTAGGGCATGGCTTCCCCGGCCAGCGAAGAAATACTCCTTGATCACCGAGATGATGGCGGGATGACCAAAGGGCTTTGTGCGACAAATTGAACCATTCTGCATAGATAGCATCAGAAATCATGTAGCATGTGTGTGGATGGTCAACGATGACACACCGAAGTCCTTGGGTATATATAGCTGCCGCTTGTTAGGAGTTCGGCTACTTGTTCCTTGCACTTGCTCGGCTCGTCACCTGCCAGACCATAATATGACTTGATGGTCGGTGAGATGTGTTTCTTCAATAAGCCACGCATATTTGCAAGTCGAGATAAGAACTTCAGAAAGCAGGGATCAGTACAAAAGTCAACGGGGAAAGGCTAGTTACGTGCGAATCTGGAGACCCATGTGGCAAGTGGCTCGGGATTGGATTCCAACCAATTGCTTATATCTGTATACCCTTTGGCCTGAGCGAGTGTTGTGACGATCTGGATGTGTTCGCCTTTGGCAGTCGTAGTGTTTGGGTACGCGTTTTGGCCAATAAGGTGGAATAGACCGTCGTTGAGAATTGCGCGCATCCTGAGAGGCTGGGCACAGAGCAAGAGATACTGGCCGCCATTCTGTGGTGGGGTGTAAGGGAGGTTGTTGTCCCAGTCATCTGAGTTGACGTCGGCGAGTTGACTATTGTTGCCCTCGCCAGTATGTGCGGTGTTGGGAGCTTGATGGGAAAACTGTGGGACCTAAAGACGAAGATGATGATCCAATAGAAATATAATGGGGAGGAGAAGCCAACCTCGGCATGGCGCGCCTTTGCGCGAGCAGAAGAAGGCTGACGCTGACGCTTACATAAACAAATGATGCGGACATGACTCGGAAGTTCATACTAACCTTAGGCTGTTGAACCTCGTCCTCAGCTTCAGTTTCACGATCGGTGGGCCAACCAGGGTGCTTAAAGTTGTACTGGTAAGCTAAAGACTGTTTAGACTCTGGTGGTAAACCCAGACCTCGAAGCGGAGCGTCTTCCTGAGCTCCTCTGCATCAAGATCATCCAAGTCTTCCGAGTCGTCGGCATTGTCACCGCTGGCATCCGTTGGGTGATAATCATTGTCATCGGAAGCCTGGTCCTGGTCGAATTCGTCATGTTCCCTATCAGACACCTCGTCCGCTGGAGGGTCATTTTCTTTGTCACTGTCGTTAAAATCGATTGTAGCAGGTGCCCTACGGATACTGGGTCCTTTGCGACGATCTTTTAGGCAAGTTAGCTAGGATCAGCGGTGTACAGTAAATAATGCTAATGTACTATTCCAACTTGTTGCGAGAGGAATCTCTGGTGCGATATGGGATGCTTGTTGTGATGTCTCATTGACTAGGCAATACATTCAATGCAAGAAGAAAAATAGGATAAGTGGGTATAAACAGACCTTTCTTTGTCGGTCTAAGTGGACCTTGAAGGTTAGGTGAACCTGGTCGCTTCCGTGCTCCCCGTGGTGCCGCTCCATTCCAGACTGATGAATTTAATTTCAACGGAACATACCATGACCACAATTTGAGAGCAATTGAAAAAAAAGACGATGCACTCACCAGCCGTAGTCAAGGCTTTCTCCTTGGCCTGACGAGCACCTACAGAAAATTGACCATTATTCAAGTATACATTTCGAGCAAGGCCTACTGACCTCGGGCGCCCGATGGATTTGTTGTTACAAAAGCTGGAGCTTTGTGCATTCTGAAATATAATGAACGATAGTATGGATTTGTGAGATGGGTGAGAGGTGAAAAAGAAATTGTCATTGCAAACAAGGCATGAACAATATATAATAATCTGGAACGTGCTGCACTTGGGGAAGTCATGGCATCTATGCCAAATTAGTCATTCAACAGATCAGGTGGCTCGGCGGTGTGTTCGGCTTTGAGTGGCATAAATCCTTTAGCACAAAACCCCTGATGGGTTTGAATAGATGGGACTGTGTCGGTGAGATGAGATGTTCTGGGTCTTTTGTTTGGATTGACTGTGTGTGCCCCTCTTCTCTTATTTTGTCATATTGCCTCCGCCAATATTTGATTCAATTGTTTTCTTCATTCTTGTGGCGTTCTAAGCCTAATTTACCTGTCCGACGCGGCCTCCTGTCAATTACAACCAACGGCAAAGTGGGGGTAACAGCACATATTGATGCTCGATTCAATCCATCCTTGACTCACTGACAGACTATTCACCGAAAGATTATTCACCTTGTACGCAGAGTACCACCTCCATGGATCCATACTCTGACGAATATTACCTTGGTCCTCATGAACTACGAGATCGCCAATCTGCCTTGCATATATCTGCACTATATCGTCTGCGAAAGCATGCGAGAAGGTCTCCTGCTATGCTGACTCCAGGTGGGGCATGGGACTCCATATCTGTTTATAATGCTACTCGTAAGCTGGTGATCATTCAAAGGTTGCTACGACAACTGACATGCAGAATAGCCATACTTTCGGAAACCATTGAGGATGAAAATCTGGAAGTACGCGTTGTTCGAGCATCACACCCACCACTAGGCCGCGAAAGCATGGAGCGTACAATATGGGTTCCATATAACATTCACCCAGATGACTTCCTTGTTCGCATGACAGAGATATTGCACATTGACCGAGCAATGATGAAATTGGGCTGGCGGTCGTGTGATGATGGCAAAACATCAACCCCATGCCCACTGAAGACTGTTCGAGATGCCGAGCGCCTGATAAACGAGATGAGGTTTTTAAGACACGCACGGAAGCGTCGATCTATGAAGAAGTTAGTTTGGGTTCAAGTTATCGATCTTGTTCGTGAGCGACATGATCCTCCTTCGTGATAGTGACTTACAACAAGTAGAGCCGCATGACTATGATTGCTTCTACTAGCCTTGCTCTTCAACATCGCAAACATTGTAACTTCCATAACACTACCGAAAGGTCCGTATCAGCGAAGGACATGAGAAGAAAATGTATGCATACAAGTGATAAAGAAAATGTAGTCGTACCGTTACATTCGAAAGTATAGATTGATGAAATGACTGCTAAATTTGTAGGGTCAGGAACATTTAAATAGTCACAACTCAATCACCACTCGAAACCACAGCTATCCTTTTGACTTTCCCATCATCGTTTCTCATGACGATCATCTGTCCCGGCTGTCAGCGCTCCTTCAAATGGAATGGCCTGAGGACTCACATTCGCATGACTAAAGATTTGCGTTGCAAATCTGGGTTGCAAGTCATTGAGGCGGAGGACTTGACGGAATTCCCTGTTGATTCTTCAGGCGATTTCTTCGGTAGATACAGGGATTATGATGACGACGACGCTGAAATGGGTATTGGATCAAGCTGTGATGCTGACCGTGGCGAAGAACATCCCTTCATCGATGACAGTGGAGACAGCGAGGCCAATAGTGATAGAAGCGATTCTGAATTGGAAGAAAGTGAGATTGACGAAGACGAGCAGGAAGGCGGAATAGAACCTGAAAGGCCAGATCACTCATCTCAGGCAATCCCAGACGACGAGATTGACTCACCTGAATCGAGCACACCACATCATCGACCAAGTGAGGCCGCCCTCTCTCAAGAGCCATACATCGTAAAGTTTCCAAGCTTGAAGGCTGGGCAAGCCTATTGCCACGTATCCTTCAGTACCAATGATGCATATGCCGACGATCTTCAGGCAAGAGGGATTCATAGCATTTATACACCATTCTCTTCGAAGTTGGAGTGGGAGATAGCACAGTGGGCGAAGAACCGGGGATCCAGTTCGACTGCCTTCACAGATCTGCTAAACATTGAAGGGGTGAGTCTCGACTTCCAATATGGCAAACATATTGTTATGCGTAACAAACCGTTCCAAGGTTCGGGCAGAGTATGCAGGAAGATGGAAAGGCGAAGAGCAATGTGATTGCTAAATCTAAGGAATCTAGCTATAGTACAAAGGGTTTATATAGGTACTGACTATAGGCGATAGCATATGAGTCAGTGCTGCGCAAGGCAGTGTATCTGAGTAAGATAACTGCGGAAGGCAGTGCATCTGAGTAAGACGACTGCGGAATGAGTCAGACAGCTGCGGAAAGCGAGTCAGCGCGGGAGCGAAGTATACTAAAGGAAATAAAGTATAATACGATATGTGTAAGCGGGGGCCGATGAGTAAAAGTGAAAAAGTAAGCATATATGTCCGTAGTCGTTAGTCCGTAACATGTTCCCCTCCTCAAGGTCTGTGTCCTCACAGACTACCTACTCCCATCCATCGTTGCCATTTGGATCGGCCCAGGCAGGGTCAACTCGGTTACCCCAATCCTTTATTAGTTCATCGTTTACCGCCGTGGCAAACTCTAAACCTCGAACGGCGAGGCGAAGGCGTCGGTTCTCGACAGCAAGGGTGTTGGTATAGTTTTTGAGGATGAGTTTCTCCTCAGCGGTGGGGGCGGTTGGCAAATCGGAAAGGGTATGAAGGCGGATATGCATCTGCCGGTGAAGGATGTCGGCAACGGAGGTTTCGAGCACATGGATCTGGTCGCGCATGGAGAGCGCTTCGCCGATGAGGGTGGTGATGGTGGGGTTGATATCGGAAGCATCGGTGGAGGCGGCGGTGATGTTGGACATGGTAGAAATGATGTTTGAAAGGTATAAGAAGAACGGCGTGTTGGGCGAGAAGAGTTGGAGCGGGGAACTCGATGTGACAGAAGTCGATGTGGAAAATGGCTCAAAGTTTATTCTTTTATCGTGGACGCGATGGATTTTGCCGATGAAAGTCTCGGATCAAGTCTTGAGCGTTCTGAACATTAGTCCGAGGTTCCCACGTGTTCTCTTCTGGGCCATACCCTTCCCATTGGACGAGGTACTGGATCTTTCCACGGAATTTTCGAGAGTCCAGGATCGTGGAGACATGGTATTCTTCTCGTCCTTCGACGATGATCGGATCAGGGGCTGGCTTCGTTTTCTGAATAGCATACTTCGGGGTTTCGTATGGCGATAACAGGGTTTCGTTGAACACAGGGTGGATCATTTTCCAGGTTTTGGGAAGATCAAGACGGTATGCGCTAGCTCCTTTCTTCTCTAGGACTTTGAACGGTCCGTGTCGGAGGGCGTCAAGTTTCTTTGAGGGACGATCAGTCCTGATGTTAGTCCCTTCCAGCCACACCTTGTCTCCGATGCGGTAATCCCGAGACGGGCTTCGTCGTGTGTCAACTGTCTTCTTCATCTGATCCTGTGCCTGTTTCAGTGCTGCGTTGGCTTCTTCTCGTGCCTGTTTGAGTTTTTTCAAGAAGTCGTTTGCTGCCGGATTGGTGTCTTCCAACACAAGTTCTCCCTTCCAAGGATGCAGACCGTAGTTGAGATAGAATGGTGTGTACTTTGTCGCTTGATGTTCTTTGTCATTGTACTGGAATTCTGCGATTGCGATCCATTCCGCCCAATCATCTTGTAGATGGTTGACAAAGTTTCGTAAGAACACCTCGGTTTCCTGATGCGATCGTTCGGCCTGTCCATCAGTCTGTGGATGGTACGCAGTGGACAGATTTCTTTTGATCCCTAACATGCGGCAAAGTATCTCCATAAACTTCGCGGCGAACTGCGGTCCCCTATCGCTGATGATCTTCTTGGGAATTCCATGAAGTTTCCATATCTGGTCCCGATAGATCTTGGCTAATCCTTCAGCCGATAGTTCCACGGTTGTCGGGATGAGATGAAGCATCTTTGAATGTCTGTCCGTGATGACCAGAATTGCGTTCTTCCCATCAGATTCTGGTATCGGTCCCACGACGTCAATCCCTATATCTTCCCATGGTTGACTTGGCGCGGCGTTAGGGTGCAGAGGGGCGTGTCTCCTTTGGCGGCTGATCTTGTTGCGTTGACAGGTGTCACAACCTTTCACATACTTCTTTACGTCATGTAGGATGGTGGGCCACCAGTAGGTGCGAGTGAGAAGTTCATGTGTTCGATACTGTCCTGGATGTCCTGCCACTGGTGCATCGTGCGCTTCAAACATCAGTTCTTGGCGCAATTGTGGGTCTGGTGGAACATAGACTCGTTCTCCTGCGTAGGTGATGCCATTTTCCTGCTGGTACCAGTGAGGATTCTTCTTCAGACCCTGGGCTACTTCTGTTTCCATGCGATTCGAGGCCTTGATGCGTACGATCCATGGGTTTTCGATGGTTGTGATGTTTCCGATTTTGATGGAATCAGATGTTTCACCCCCTTCAAAGAATTGTTCCTCCGTGAACATCTCCATTTGTATCACATCTTCTGATTCCAATCGTTTCAAAAATAGCCCCTCCTTGAGCATTTGGTCGCTGTCCTGCGGCTCGAGTTCCGTCTCATACCAGGGTAAACGTGACAGGATGTCTGCTTTCGCGTTTGTCTTCCCAGGTACATGTCGCAATTCGAAGTCATAGTCTTGTAGCTTCATCTTCCAGCGCCTCTGTCGTTGGTTTAGGTCCTGAGGACGCCGGAAATACTCCAGGTTTTTGTGATCGGTTAAGATCTCGAAACGTTCCTTGGCTTCAAGTAGATAATGTCGCCAGTCCTTCAGTGCTTCCATGACTGCCAAGAGTTCCTTGTCATAGATCTCGTAATTCTGTTCGGCCGCGGACATGGTCCGCGACAAGAACGTGATAGGATGCCACTTGTCGTCTTGTTTCTGTGAGAGTACCGCTCCAATTGCATAACCCGATGCATCGGTTTCAACCCTGAACTGTCCGTCCGGTTTGGGCAATGCCAAGACTGGTGCTGTCGTGATTGCCCGTATGAGACCTTCAAATGCTTCTTGCGCCGCTGGTCCCCATGTGAATGCTGTATTTCCCGTAAGTGTCGTGAGTGGCTTTGCGATGTTTGAGTATCCTTCAATGAAGCGTCGATAAAAGTTGGCAAATCCCAGGAACCTCTGGACTTCCTTTTTTGATGTGGGTACTCGCCAGTTCCGGATTGTGTCCACCTTTTCAGTTTCCATCTCGACACGTCCTTCACCCACGACATATCCCAATATGGGGCATTTCGTTACTTCCCAAAGACACTTCTTCTCCTTTAGGAACAAGTCATTGTCCGACAGGATCTGCAAGATCTCTTCGGTATTCCGGGCGAGTTCTTCCTTGGTTTTACCAATAACCACTATGTCATCCATGTAAATCACACAGATGCGCCGACGGATCTGATCCCTGAATAGGCTGGCCATCATCCGAGAGAACGTTCCCGGGGAATTGCAGAGACCGAAAAACATGACCAATGGTTCAAACAATCCTCGGCTGGTCAAGAAGGCGGCTTTCCATTCGTCACCCTTTTTGATCCGCACATTATTGTATCCCCACATGATGTCCATTTTGTTGAAGTAGACTGCGTCCTTCAATACATCCAAGAGGTCGTTGATGCGTGGGAGTGGGAATTTGTCCTTAACCGTGAATTTGTTAACCGTGCGATAGTCCTGTACCAATCGTTTGGAACCGTCTTTCTTGTTAATGAAGAAGCAGGGTGATGCATAAGGGGATTTGGACGGTCGGATCTTTCCGGTTGCCAGGCCTTCATCGATGAATTCGTCCAGTTCTTCTTGCTCCTTTTGGGTCATAGGGTACGTGTTTCCCCCTAGCTCCTTTGGTGCGTCCGGTGTAAGTTCGATGCCGTGGTCCCATTCCCTTTCCTTTGGGATCTTGTCAAAGTTTTCTTTTTCAAAAAGATGGGCAAAACGTTCAACATATGAGGGTCGTTTGGTTGTGGGAGGTGGTGTGGGAGTAACTGCTTCCAATATGGGGTCTCCGGGCTTCCATTTCTGATCCGATTTCTTGGGCGCGTCCTTGTCTCGTACTTCCACCATGCGAACCCGATGTTTGCGACCATTAAGGTTAACCCTGAAATCCGAGTGTTTGGTTTGACACGTTGATGGGCATCGGTTGAATGTTACGGCGCCGGTCGTCCAATTGATTGTAGGGTTGTGGTGCACCAACCAATCATGTCCCAAAAGCATATCTGTTCTCCCAATGTCCAATACCATTGCCTCCATGGTTTCCTGGTGTGTTCCCAAGTCCAGCTTGACTTCGGCAAGTTTTTCTGCTTTCTGTTGTCGGTTCGGTGATCCATCCGCATTTAGGATTGATATGGGCTTTATTCCACGTGTGGGAAGGTTCTGTTCACGTACTATTCTGGGATGGATACATGTGCGTTCACATCCGCTATCGACCTCGGGTCGAATGGCCTTTGGTCCTCGTCGTGTTTTGATCTGAGCTTGCAGCTTGATCTCTCGTCGTTTCGGAGGTTTATCTCCCTTGACAATCTTAGTTGACGCAACGGCTCGCTTTGCAGGGATAACATAAGTTATATTGTCTGTAACTGCACCAGGCAAGCGAGTTCGTTTAATGGATAAGGGTCGCGACTTAGCGTCGTTTAATCGGACCCTTCGGGAAAATCCTTCTCATCGGTCTCTATGGTGATGGTTTCATCGTCATCATCGGTATCTCCATCAGACACCTTCCTAATCTTTCCAGAGTTCTTCTTCGGCTTGCGGCAGTTGCGCGCGATATGTCCTTCTTGGTCGCAGTTGAAACACTTACGACCATCTTTCTTCTTTGGGGCTTTGCAGTCTTTGGCAAGGTGACCAAAGCGCTGACAGTTGTAGCAACGGGCTACTCCTGCTTTGTCGATCTCCATGGCTTTGCCTTGACCACCATAAGTGGTACCCGATCCGGTGCGTGTGTCGCCACCCCCTCGGATGACTAATGCATGTCCCTCCATCTGTCGTCCCTTGTTTCGGATCTCCTTTGCGTAATCGGTGTACGTCTTGCCATCGCTGGCCACTTGTTCAGAAATTCTGCGGTTGACGTTCTTTTCCAGGATGTATTTCCCAGTTTCTTCGCCAAGGTTTGACAGCTTTAAGATCTCTTCGAATTCGTCCAAGAATTCGTCGATGGTGCGTTTCTCCTGTTTCAGGACTTCGAGTTTCGCCTTGGCCGCTGCCGACTTGTTGGCAATAGAGAATCGCGTAGCGATGTCGTCTGAGAATCCTAACCAGGTGATGTTCTCGCCATCGGTGGCAAGGTCGTCTAACTTGTTGCTGGCCCAGTGTTTACCGGACCCTTCCATCATGCGGGATAACACCGCAAGAATCTTCTGATCGTCGGACAGTCCCTTCTGGAACCTGATGTATAATTTGGTGGCTTTCCACCACTCGTCGAAGGTGTGTCTGTCTTTGAACATCCCAGGATCTTTGATGATCTTGGATGTATCCATTGTTTGTACTGTTGGTGCTTCTGCCATGTCTAGAACCTGCGGAGTAGGAGAGGTGTCGGATTGTTGGGATGAAGATGGGGTTCGGGATATAGGTAGGGGTTGAAAATCAGTCCCTGTTCTAGGCGTCTGTTCGGTATCTGACTGCGCGGAGTCAAAAGTAAATTCGTCAGGGGACTCGTCGGCGGAATCGGTGGCAAAACGTTCGGGGTATTTCCTCTGTAGATCTCTAAGGAATCTCTGTTCCTGCGCGTCTGTTGGTCGCGAGAAGGGGTCAAGTCTCTCGTTTCGTGCCCAACGGTTGTACTCGGTCTGTTGCTCGTCGGTGGTGAAGTGGGCGTAGATCTGCTGCTTCGAGTAAGACGTGGTGATGCGGCTCTGGGACGTCTCGATGTGAGCGTCCTAATCAATCTTCTGATAACGGTTGTCTGGACACCGATAAACTCTCTGATCTCTGTGATCCGACCTGTCTGAGGTCCTTCTTGAACGCGAAAGCTTTCGAGTTCGTTCTGTCGGGCGTTGTAACGCGCGATCTGGTGTTGCCGAGCAAGATGGATGCTCTCTGCTATTTCGCCGTGGGGGCGATGCTCGTCGTTGTCTAGTTCTTCATCAAGCACCTGCTGTAGGATGCGACGGATCTCCGATTCGATGTACTGCTGGATAAGCGTAAAATCGATACTGTCTCAAGGACTTAGCTCCTCCTGTCGGGTTTCTGGCGTGCTGAATGGGTTACTGGTGAAGTCTTCAAAGAAGCGTGACGTCTTGACTCGTCTGGTAGTTGCTCTCTTCGCTCTGGGCGAACCTAACGAGATTTAGCAACTTGTTATGCGTAACAAACCGTTCCAAGGTTCGGGCAGAGTATGCAGGAAGATGGAAAGGCGAAGAGCAATGTGATTGCTAAATCTAAGGAATCTAGCTATAGTACAAAGGGTTTATATAGGTACTGACTATAGGCGATAGCATATGAGTCAGTGCTGCGCAAGGCAGTGTATCTGAGTAAGATAACTGCGGAAGGCAGTGCATCTGAGTAAGACGACTGCGGAATGAGTCAGACAGCTGCGGAAAGCGAGTCAGCGTGGGAGCGAAGTATACTAAAGGAAATAAAGTATAATACGATATGTGTAAGCGGGGGCCGATGAGTAAAAGTGAAAAAGTAAGCATATATGTCCGTAGTCGTTAGTCCGTAACACATATACTCAGGTGGCTCTGTTGAGGTCGTTGAACGCCTGGGTCTATCCTTCAAAAACGCCTCCGAGCTCAACAAGATCATTGATGATCATCTGCCTGGGCGGCCACGATTTGAGCGTCGTGAAATCTTGCTCGGTGGTGAGGTATGCGAGGTCTTTCTGCGTGATGTACTAGGTTGTGTGCGCGCACTATTTGGAGACCCCGATTTTGCATCCTACCTTGTCTTTGCACCAGAGAAGCACTTTACCGACTCTTCAAAGACAACACACATGTTTCACGACATGCATACTGGGCGTTGGTGGTGGGAGACACAGGCGAGTCATTTGTTTGCACCTGTGGCCATTGCTCGTCATATGTAACATTACCTTAGGACAAACTCGAACGCGACAAGCCAGGGGCGACCATCGTGCCCCTCATTATTTCGACTGACAAGACTCAGCTCACGCTCTTTCGAAACAAGAGCGCTTATCCTATCTACTTGACCATCGGAAACATCCCCAAAGAAATCCGCCGCAAGCCTTCTTACCATGCCTATACTCTCCTTGGGTACCTTCCTACAACCCACCTCGAAAATGTCACTAATGTAGCATCACGACGTCGGCAATTGGCAAACCTCTATCATGCCTGCATGGGCCACATTCTCAATCCACTTGAGACTGCTGGACGAGATGGAGTATTCATGACAACGGGTGATGGCTTCACTCACCGCATACATCCCCTCCTGGCCTGCATGGTGGAGGATTACCCAGAACAGGTTCTGACAATGTGTACATACAATGGCAAATGTCCATCCTGTGATACGTCCCACAATGATCTTGAAATTTACGACCGCCATCACGTCCCACCTTTCCGCAAGATCGAACAGGTTCTTACTGCTCTGGACTCATTTGAAGAAGATCCCGCAGGCTTTCTCCAGACCTGCAAGGCCACCGGTGTTAAACCCGTTGTCAATCCCTTCTGGATGAATCTTCCTTATGTCAACATCTACCGCTCCGTCACACCTGATATTTTGCACCAACTGTATCAGGGAATAATGAGGCATCTCATTCATTGGATCATCGCCGCATATGGGGCTGCAGAAATTGACGCACGCTGTCGCCGCCTGCCTCCTAACCATAATATCAGGATATTTATGAAGGGAATTTCCTCCCTTTCACGTGTTACTGGACAGATGCACGACCACATGTGTCGCATTCTCCTCGGCATCATAATCGGTGCTCCTCTCGCAAATGGACTTGCAAATGCGCGTCTTTTAAAAAGTGTCCGCGCACTCCTTGACTTTCTCTATCTGGCCCAATATCCTATCCACACCGATGAGACGCTGGTGCAACTTGATGATGCCCTCGAGCGGTTTCACGCAAATAAGACCATCTTCGTTGACCTTGGTATTCGCGACTCATTCAACATCCCGAAGCTGCACTGGGCCTGTCATTATGTCACTGCAATCAAACTCTATGGCACCACGGACAATGTAAATACTCAATATACGGAGCGCCTGCATATCGACTTCGCTAAGGATGCCTATGAAGCTACAAATGGCAAAGATGAATTTTCGCAGATGACGCTTTGGCTTGAACGCAAGGAGAAAATTTTTCGTCACGCACAATATATTTCTTGGCGAATTCGTGGCTCACCAAAGACTACAGCCATGCGAAACACTGCAGAGTGGCTCCCCCCTGGACTAGAACTCAATCACACGCTTCATTTGAGCAAACATCCAACAGTCTACGGAGTAACTTTCGATGCATTGGGGGAACAATATGGGGCTCAATTCTTTCGTACCGCATTAGCTCGGTGGATCATCTGCACAAAGGAACCAAATCTCAATGCAGCGCAAATCGAACGTCGGCTTTGGACTGTCCAGATTCCGTTCCGCGGGGTTCCTGTTCGGCATCGCTTGAAATTTCTACAGACAGATCCCATTATGGGAAATTCTTCGACAGCTGATAGTGTACACGCACGACCAGAAAGGAGGGACACACGTGGTCGCGTGGTTCCGGGGCGGTTTGATACAGTTTTGGTGAGCGATCTGGACTCGGTAGATGTTCCCGGAATACATGGTTTGTAAATGGTCTCATTAAAATCCAGTTTCTGACATATTGTTAGGTTATCGTGTGGGGCGAGTTCAAGTGATCTTCTCGCTTCCTACATCATCCATACAGACGATATTCAATGAACTCACTTGTGCTATTCTGACAGACTTAGCATATGTCGAATGGTACACACCATTTGGACCCACTCCCCTACCCCACCATTGCTTGCACAAGATTTTGGTCATGAAAGAGTGCGGAGGTGGCCGTATATGTAGCATTATCCCAGTGGCAAGCATCAAAAGAAGTATTCATCTCTTCCCGGACTTCGGGGTGCATGCCCCAGTGCATTGGACTAGCAGTAATGTTCTCGACAAGTGCGACAATTTCTTTGTCAATGTCTTCACTGATCGTCATCTATACAGAATTTTGTACTAATTTTATTTGTGATACTGTCGTACTAAACACGTCACTGCTCACTGCAGTTTAGTGATTTGTCAATAAATGTAATCTACTGTCGTCTCGTTTATTGAGTAGTTTGAGCCCTCACCATGTTCACTGAGTATATATTTCACTCACTGACGTGCTCTAAAGCTAAATGATGGATTCAGGTTTTTCCCGATGACATTCAACTGGAAAAGTTATGGTTTCTGTAGGGCGGGAACGGGGCGACGGCGAGAAGAGAATCAAGAGGACATACCACTGGCACCTGGGCCGTATCCAGGCTACATTAAAGTGTCCCCATCACATGGCGAGTGTCTCGTGCGAGAGAAATGGCAGCATTAGAGCGTATTTGCAACGGCTCCTGGGCCACTTTTCAAACAAATTGTTGAGAACTCGCTTAAAAGTGATGGCTCCACAAGCTGGCTGAGTGATCAGCGCATCAGCACGTGGAAGCATTGCGCCGACCATGTGTTGAAGTTCCACCTGGGCGCTAGCCGCAAGTGTACTGAAGCAACTGGCTACAGTGGAAGTACTCTACGATACCGTTCTGACCACTTACATGGATTGGAGAGGGTGAGGCTGGTGAGAGCGGTTGAGGCTGGTAAGAGCGATGGAGGCGGTTAAGAGTCAAGAGACAACTTGTTGATATTGACAGTTTCCTGGTCTTATATACCGTACTACTGTTTGTACCAACCAAACAAGTATGTAATGAAGATATGTAAAGGTCACGTGATGTAATCTAATCTAATCTAATCTACGTGATGGGAAAAGTTTCAACACCCCCCCATATTTAGTACATACTTCTAAATACATCTTACTTTTTCCCACATATATATATAGGTACTCTGTTTCGCCTAGTTTTTTATCAATCCGAAGTACGGGATAAACTTGGAAAAGAGGATTTTTCCCAGATTCTTAGTTAAAAGGTCTGCAGGGTTGTTCACTCCTTCAATGAATTCGACCGTAATTATCCCTTCGGAGACTTTTTCTCTGACAAAGTGGAATCGCACGTCAATGTGCTTGGATCGCTTCTCAGTTACAGGGTTGGATGCGATGAAGACGGAGCCGTTGTTATCTCCGTAGATCGGTACTGATCCGATTTGCATTCCAAGTTCGGCAAGCATGCTTCTCAGCCATGTTGCTGCGCGACTGCAGTCTGATAACGCCATATACTCTGCTTCTGTGGAAGAGAGGGCGATGGTCTTTTGCGCCGATGATACCCATGTCACTGCTCCAGACGCCAGTGATATGAAGAAGCCAGTGGTAGACCTCCTCGTGTTCTCATCTGACGCCCAGTCGGAGTCTGTGAATGCATAGATTCCTTTCCCTGAGTCGCCATCATACATTATTGCGTAATTTTTTGTCGCTTTCAGATACCTGCAAATATCCCTAGCCACTTCTAAATGGCGTTTGGTGGGATTTGCGGAAAATTGCAACATTTTGATTACGGCAAAACAGATGTCTGGCCTTGTTCCAATCATCAGATATAGAAGTGATCCGATGACGGATTGGTACTTTGATCGAAGTTCTGCATTGGGTTCATCTTCGGACATCATGGGTTTGTAGCCCGTAGGAAGTGGGGTATGGGTGGCGTTAGATTCGCTCATCCCCATTCGTTCGAGTATTTTCTCAAGGTAAGGTACTTGATCGATGAAGATACGTTTCCCGCGTTGCCTTATTTGGATAGAGAGAAATTCTTTCGGTTCCCCATCAGGCACAAGGTGCCCTAGGTCCCTACATTCCCATGTGGTCATGAAGGCCTTCTTTTTCTCTAGCGTATATTCCCGGTTTGTGCCGAGAAAAGCAGAGTCGTCGACATAGATGACGGCGATTACAATTTCCCCGCTGGTACTTTTGTGAATGAACACTCCCGCATCGGAGTGAAGCCGGACAAAGCCGAGCTTTTTCATAGAGGAATCAAGTTCCCTCCACCAGGCTAATGCGGCCTGCTTAAGTCCATATAGAGCTTTGAATAGTTGGTACACGAGGTGTTCTTTCCCTTTTACTACGTAGCCCTCAGGCTGTCGCATGTAGATGACCTCACGGAGCGTTCCATAGAGGAAGGCTGATGAGACGTCCAAAAGTGTCATGAACCACCCTTCAAGGGCTGTCAATGCCAGTATTAGTCGGACGGTTTCATATCTTACGACTGGTGAGAAGATCTGATCAAAGTCGATCCCTTCTACCTGTGAAAAGCCTTTTGCGACAAGGCGTGCTTTCAGACGCCCGTCGGACTTTTCGTTATAGACCCATTTGTTCCTTAGAGCTTTCCTCCCTGCAGGCAGGGGTACTAGCTCCGTGATCACCCCGCGGCGTTTGAGCATGTCTAGCTCTTTACGTTCAGCCGCATACCAGTCTTCTTTATTTGGAAGAGGGTATATGTCTTTATGGGACATGTCGACAATGCCAACTTGGACTGATATCGCCTCCATCAGGAGGTCATTCATCCATGCCGTTTGACCGCCCAATCTCCGTCTTCGATCTAATTTTTCAAGATCAGACGCTGGAGTGTCTTCCCCATAGATGCTTCCTGGCATCTTCCGAACTCATCGTTCCCTGATCGGTCGATCTGGTACTTGCTCAGGTTCGGGAGTGGGTACTCGCGGTTCGTCATCAGGCTCACTGGCAGGCAATTCGTTGTCTGATTCAGGTTGATCTTGTTCAATGGGAAGTGGGTCATGAGGTGTTTCGTTGTGACTGTCGTCGTCATTGCTGCCGGGAATGAGATCCTCAAACTCATCAGCCGGCTCTGGGTTTTCCATTTCTGGGTGGTTTTCTGGCAACGGGTCGATATGGCATCTAGGGTACTTGCTTTCATCAAAGATAGCTTTCCCTCCCATGAAAATCGTGTTGGTCTCAGGATCCATGAAGCGGTATCCTTTGACCCCTGGTTTCGATCCGAGATAAATCATTAATCGGGATCTTGATTCCAGGGAGTTCCTACGTTTCTCCTTTGGGATATATACATATGCCTGACATCTGAATACTCTGACGCTAGACATGTCGGGGATCTCATTGGTCACCCTGAAGTAAGGGGTTTTCCATTCAAGACGTTGCATGGGGGTTCTGTTGTAGAGAAATGCTGCGTGTTCCAAACAGAATTCCCACCACATGGGCGGTAAGCATGCATCGAAGCGCAATGCCTGAGATTTTTCCCATAGCGTTCGATTGATCCTTTCTGCTCTACCATTCTGCTGGTGCTGATATGGGAGTGTGACGTCGATCAGAATTCCATGATCGGCAAGTACATCCTTGTATTCATCGAATTCTCCACCTCCATCAACCCGCCATTTTTTAGGGGTGGCGGCGAATTGATTCTGGATCATTGCAAGGAATTGTTTTAGCGCTGTGATGGTGCCTGACTTTTTCCTAAGCAAGACGACCCAGACATGGGAAGAAAAATCATCCAAAAAGGTAAGGAAATATTTGTACTTGTGGTACGATGCCGTGGATATCTGCTTCAAGTCCGAATGGATCAAATCAAAGGGTTTGACAGCCCTTGTCATCGAGTTAGGGTAAGACTGATTCGGCATTTTCCCTTTTAGACACCCCGTGCAGCTTTCCTGTGATTTCTCACGTACTAACGTTTTGGGTACTCCTTTGGTACTGGTGGGAATCTTATTGAGCGCCTGGTCATTTGGGTGGCCAAGGCGTTTATGCCAGGTTTCAACAGTGATTTCGCTAGAGATCACGTGGATCTGGTCATAGCGTATTTCAGTGTCTAGCCAGTAAATGGTTTGTCCGATGAAATGAGGCGAAAACTGTATTTTGTTCAGCCCTTTAGAGATATTAATTTCTCCACGCATTCCATCAACTTTGTAACCATGGTTAAGGAAGACGCCTAGGGACAATAGACGTGTGTCCATATCCGGAATATAAAATACCGGTCGTAGGAGATGGGTTTTAGTTTCCCCATTTAGGGTATGCCGTACTGGAACGGCCCCAACTCCGAGAATTTCCAGTTTCTTTCCCTTTGCAGCTGTTTGGACAAATCGCTTAGCCTTGAGAGGCCTGTAATACGCGAAGTCTTTGAACTCATGGGTAAAGTGTAATGATGCGCCGGAATCTAAGATCCACTGAGCGCGTTCTCTCTCTTTGCAGTGTGTGCAGGACGCGGAATGTTTGATATATTTTTTGTACAGATCATCACTAAAGAGATCTATACTATCTGCATCGGTACTAGCTAATATGTATTCAAACGTCTGTGCGTGATTATTAGCGTTTCCCATTTGGTCAAGTTTGAGAGAAATATGTGACGAACCGTCAAGTTCAATCAGCCCATCTTTGAATTGTTCCGGCCCCATCCGCTCGCTTTGATGGTCTATGTCCATCATCTTCAGCGATTCTTCTATCGACGGGGCTACGCGATGCTGTTTAGCCGGCCTTTCGTCGATGTCAGGAATGATGGTGTCTAGGATACGAAGATTCAATCCTGAGGGGCGAGCACCAATGCCGCGCGCGAGTTTGCGGACATGGTCGTTCTTTTTCCACACGGATGGTCTTCCAGAAGGAAGCCCGGTGTACTGTGACGGAGGGGGGTTCATTCGTTGCAGGAGCGACTGCATTTTTGTGGAATCGGGCTGTGCGGTACTTGTCGTTTTCCCGCGACCAGTGACGGTGGTGAAGGATGGCGGCGGAAGAGGAGGGAAGTGAATGGCGGGAGCAACAAACTCAACCGTTTCTTCCACATGGTCGGACGTGTTGTCCGCATTGTTAGCGCTTTTCTTCTGATTGCGCCAACGTCCCTTTCCCTTCTTCTTTTCAGAAGCGGTACTTGGGTCGGCCGAGTTAGGCTGCTCGTCAGCATCGTTCTGCGAGGTACTCGGCTTCTGCTGCCTTTCCCATTTGGGGTCCTGCCCCTTTCGCTTTGTCCCATAAATTTTCCGGGCCTGCTCATTGGACGCACGAGTAGACCCGACCGCATACTTGCGCCGGTATTCAGAGATGATGCTTTCGGCGACGGCTTTGTAGGTGAAATCGTCGGTGTCGTAGACCTGGAAAAGGGCAGTGGAGAGTGACGACCAGGCGTCGGGAATTGCATTGGCCAGGATCATTGCCTGCATCAGGTCGGAGACAACAAAGCTTGAATCGGCGAGCCGGGCGAAAAGAGACCCCAGGCGTTCAATTTCAGGCACTGGGTCGCGTCCAGATAGTTTGTAGGTGGCGGCGGCCTTGAAATCGCCGAAGATGACGGCCAGGGATACCTTGGAGTAGGCATCCTTTAGCGTTTTCCACGCGCCAAGTGCCGAGGTGCTGTCTTTGATGTGTCGCCTGATCGCCTCAGAGACTTTCAGACGGATCGCTCCAAGGGCTGTGTCGTCGTCCCTGATCCAAGCCTTTTCTTCCTTGCGGAAGCCGGGCTGGTCAACAGTGGTAACCAGCACAGGGGGAGCAGCAGCAGTGGCCCCAGGGGTGGAGACCGTGGTGGTGAAGTCGGCGATGACAGGGCGGGTGATATCGCCAGAAACAAGGCGCCAGACTCCTTGATGAAGGAGGTAGGACTTCATCCTTTCGGCCCAGCTTTGGTAGTCAATGCCGTCGAAGACGACGATGGAGTCGAGGGCGGAGCGAGAGGTAGACATTGTAGATGAATCTAAAAAAGGGTTCCCAATCAGTGATGTGTTATGAATATGATTCAAGAAAACAATTAAATGATTCCTTATGACATATTCCCTTTAGGAATAGTGGTCACGGGAAAACCCTTTATATGTCAGAAACATATGAGGTGCGATCAACGTTTCCACATGGAGTGTACTAGGTCAATCCCCTTAGGGACGTTTCATGACAGGTACTTGTCGTAATGACGTTCCCAGGTTCATATGTGAAGAAGTAAGACTCAGAACCTAGATCTTTCGATCGGTTCTTCGCCAGCCAGGGTAGAGTGGGCAGGTACTCGCTGTTGCCAGCGTTTCCCAAGTCCCTCTGCTATCCGGGGCCCATAACCTGTTGAAGTTCCACCTGGGCGCTAGCCGCAAGTGTACTGAAGCAACCGGCTACAGTGGAAGTACTCTACGATACCGTTCTGACCACTTACATGGATTGGAGAGGGTGAGGCTGGTGAGAGCGGTTGAGGCTGGTAAGAGCGATGGAGGCGGTTAAGAGTCAAGAGACAACTTGTTGATATTGACAGTTTCCTGGTCTTATATACCATACTACTGTTTGTACCAACCAAACAAGTATGTAATGAAGATATGTAAAGGTCACGTGATGTAATCTAATCTAATCTAATCTACGTGATGGGAAAAGTTTCAACACCATGGACGCGCACCGACACCGTAAGATAATCCTTGCCAGTGTTCTCCCACTCTCTCATCCTCGTATTCTACCTCGCAAAGCAAGGGAAAGCAATCAACAAGTAAATGAGACATGTCTAGTCACTTGACCGTAGATGAGTCGAATCAACCATCACTGATATACGGATTTTACCGCGTGATGGGCCTCCACTGCAGCAGCTGATGGTAACCTTTTGAAAAGTGAAACCGTCGAAAAGGCCGTTGCAAATACGCTCTATTGGCAAGCTGATTCACAACATTGACAACGATGTTTGCAAACAAATCAAAACAAACCTGCCGAAAGAAACCACGTGGCTCTGTTGATCCGCGTGCCGAATCGAGCCTGATTGATGAACAGTTACATCCACATCCACGACTCAAATGCCTACCCACTCTCTTTTATACGCAATCGCTGTTAGTACGATCCTTTCTATTCATTCGACAACCGCGCAAAAGACATTTCCTCCTACTGCTTTAATCGACAAACACTTCACCTACCCTACCGGAATCGTAGGTTTTCATAGCCACTCTAAGTTCATCTTCGAAGCAATAATGACACTCCCGCCCTACAGCCATACAAAGTCGACACCGACGAAGGGCTAATCCGGGGAACACAACTCGGCTACAATGTCTGCAACTCGACCACCGAAAACCAACAATCGCTCTGTCAAACCGCCTTTTTCAACTCCATCGAAGGTAGGCGCCTTCAAAGCTTCACATCTGGACAATCCCGCTAAAAAATTTGACGCGCACACCTCAGATTTCTGTCTCTGGGGCCCACCAGAGCCCAACTCCGTCATCGCCAACATCGAAGGCGAGATGGTCGCGTGGTGCACCAAGCCTGGACGCGGGACGCGCCTCATCCCGCACGACGCGCTCAAAGGCGTCCAGTTCACCAGAACGCCAGATTACATACAGGTCGTCGGGTTCATCGATCAATCCAGGGTCAACATCGCCTCGGACGACTACGGCGGGGAGCTGGATCCGCATGGGGCTGACTTGGTGGGTTCCGCAATTACTATACTATATATATCGGTGAAAGAACCTCTCCGTTGAAATCACTCACCGGTTTTTCCACCAAAAAAGCGAGGAAACCCCATGGGCGGGATAGTGTTCTCAACGGCGTTTTCATCAGGCGCGACTTACGAACAGGTCCTTGAATGGCATAAGTGTGTCCTTTTTTTTTTTTTTTGAAAAATCCGAGTCGTCTCTGCCCACCGGCACATATTGATCAATCAATCGATCCGCACAGCTTCATGGGCGGTGGCACCTTCTGTCTCAAATTCTGCGACCCCTCCCTCCCCTCCGCCCCGCACCTCTGCGAGCACCGTCTCGACCGCATCGGCTGCGCCTACAATGCCCCTTCCAACGCCGCCAACGGGACCTTCGAGTCCTGCAAAGGCGACAACCAGGACCCCCCGGGCGTGTACACCGATGCAACCGGGCAAGTGAGGACGTACACGCAACCGCCCGAGAGTCTGGGGCCGATCACGACGATGCCGTATACGGCGAAGGTGCCAAAGAGCTCGGAGTGTGTGGAGTATAAGAGCGAGGAGCTGTATAAGGCGTTGGCGAGTGCGACGGCGTTTGGAGAGACTTCGACCTTGGCGGCGACAGGCACGGTTGCGGGTGGACCGAGTGCACCGGGGAATGCAAATGCTGTGAGGGCGACGAGCGGGGGTGCCTCCGAGTCGAGAGCCGTGGCTGAGAACGTTTCATTGTTGGTTGGAGTTGTATTTTCGTTCATTTTCCTCTCTTAGAGTCTCCTCCACATTTCCTTTACAGTATGATCCACGTTCATTTTTTCATGACCATCCTACTACATACACACATAGCGTACACACGCGTAACCACGTTTGCATTGTTCCACAGTCAACCCACTCATACCCTCTCGAAGAAGTACAAATACGCCAACTTCTTCAGCTCCCTCACGCTCTCCTCTTCCGCTTTCACCACCTTTTCATCATTGAACAACACCCACTCCTCTCCGACACGAATGTGCGCAACATAGTGTCCAGAGTGCACCGACGGGCCTTTATGTGAGATGAACGCTTTGAGCTTGTATCGCGCAGGGAGGGACGTTGAACCGGGGATCGTGGCGGGTGCAGGTATCTCCGCCGGCGACGGGGTAGTTGTAGAGGTGGGCTCATCCCCCATATCATCAGGGTGGTTGAAGAGCCATTCGACGGCACGTTCCACGTTTCCACCCTACAGAGGCATCATCTCAACTCAACTAGGAATCACGGGGGAAAGGGGTGAAAGTAACATACAGTTTCACGCAGAGCCTTCCTGGCCTGCGCCGACGTGAACCCCATATCCGCCAACATCTCGATCTGCTCCGGTGATGGTTCCGTAGCCGCTCCTCTAGTTGCTTGTACCGGTATCGGATCGTCGATATCTGCATTTGTCCCAATTCAGGACGGCGTATTCTCGCATTGGGGGGGTTCTGACAGAGGGGACGCACCGGGATCCTCCAAATGCATGAATAACCACTCCATCGCCGCATCTGTATCGTTGTTCCCCGTGGCCAGCAAGGCCTTTTGGCACCGGATCTCGGAGAAGCCCATGTCTTGTAGCTGAGCCATAGCCGTTTCGTTGAATTGGGGCAGGGAGGGGGCGGCTAGCGACATTAATTAGGATCGGTTATTTAGTCGATACGAGACATGAAAACATACGAGGCGCGTCTTGTGGCAACTCCGTTTCGGAAGGTTGAAGACCTATTCCAATGTGTTGTTCGTTAAATTCGAGGATATCGTCTGGTGGAAGGATGAGTGGGATATCTAAATCGATATCGTTAGATGAGTGTAAACAGAAAAACGATCAAACGTGTTACCGAGTTTAGCGGGAACCCAATTCACGAGCTGGAATTTCTTGGCATGTACGACCAATATTCCAGGGAACGACGCGAATTTTGTCTGTCTTTCCACAACAACCGATCATCAGCACTTCAAAATCCATCGTCGAACAAAGAGAGCTCACTTGATCGCGTGAACAGACTTTCCACATGACGGACACGCATACTCCAACGCCTCTGTCCCCAGGAGCGCATCGAGACACTGCCACAGCTGCACTTCCTCGTACAGCATCTTTCCCTCCGCATCCGGTCCCTTTTCTATCAGAGGCACTGCGATGCTGACGACGTCCATCGCGTCTGTCCGGTATCGCACCTTCTTGCAGTCTGCACACTGCAGACGCTGTTCGGTCGCGTAGGAGAAGACCGTGGTTGCGTCTATAATGACGAAAATATGAGTGTCCGATGCGAAAATGAGGGACTGAAAACGCGACCTTGGTCAGACCGATCCTTGTGCTTATGCGCGTCCCTCCTCAATACGGTAAGCAAATATGTGAAAAACTCCTCGGAATCCTGTTGCTTCATCGTCGAAAACTCCTCATGGCCCTTCCCAATCAGTGTCTTGAACCCGATCGGGCGGATCCCCTGCTGGAACACCGGCGTCGGGGATGGATGCTGCAAAGCTGCTCCACCTCCGATCGAGGGAGGGCTCGAGTGATCGGCGGGGTGCGAGTATCGCCCGCTGAGGAGCCCGTCCGCGACCTTGAGCATCTGGCACTCAACGCAGTCGGCAGGGAGGAGGACTGTGCAGGCCGTTGTGTGCGATTTGGAAAGGATAGGGTAACGGGTTTGAAAGGAAGGGAGGGAGAAGAGGGTTTGTAGTACCGAGGCCATGTAGCAGCTAAATGGACGATTATAAGGATTTGAAATAGATGAACTTTACGGCTTTATTACCTGTTGCCGAGGTTTGAGAGACCGGTGAGACCTGGGCCAAATACAGGTTCGAGGGCTTTTCCGTCTTCGCTGGTTAAGGAAAAGTCATATTTGAGGTTGTGTTCGATTTGCTGGTGTGTTGTGTGTCAGGGCCTGCGTTTCAATAAGATATAGACTAACGAGCTCAGTCATGCTCTTTTCAGTTTTTGTTTGAGTTTGGACGTTGATACCGAATGTGGCGAGATGTGCTGCGAGTTCTGGATCGAGCCTGGCCTCGTTGCATATGTAACAGTAGATGTCTGGGAAAATGTCGGTGGGTTTGAAGACGATCTAAGAGAAGAAAGAGACGCACCGGCATTGCCTTCTGGAGTGATCGTACCCAGCTTTACGCTGACGCCGTGACCAGTTGACTCGTAGTGAGCGAGTCCGTGTCCATTGCCCCCGACGCCGCCATATTGTTGACGTCCGCATCCAAGAGCTCCACAAACGAGACACAGCCAAAGGTTTTCCTTGAGATCGCACGATGAGCAGTGAGCAAGACCTGCAATGAATTGGTCGGGATAGAAGCGAGGGTCTTCGACTTCTGACGCACCTGATGCAGGTATATGACCAGTCGCGGTCTGGTGAAGAGCAAAGGTGTGTTCGCATGGCAGAATCTCTTCTTCCCAAGCCTTCACTTCTGACTGACGAGCCGACGACAGGGCGTTCATGACATCGTTTACGAGCGCCTTGATCTATCGCCAGAATCAGGAAAGAGAGATCCGTCATGAAGAAAGCCACACACCTTTGGATCAGCCCGAGCATTTGCAACCTCCCTGCCATGCTCCCGATCGCACTTCCAGCATTTGACCACCGTGACGTGGTCGTAATTATCCTCCTCCCGATCCTCTACGATCGCGAGCTTCGTCATCTTCGCAGGAGGCTCCTCACCTTCCGGCTGATGGACACGGAAATAAGATCACCTCCTATCCGAGAGAACGAGTGACTTACGCGCTGTGCGGATGGTTTCAGTCTACGTTTGACGTTGAGTGTGAACAAGTGTCCAGATATTTGAACATGGTTCTGCGCATGGTTCCTCTGCGCATCTATACATCCTCCGTTGAAACAAGTCAGACAAACTTCAACGCCACCGGGTGAATCCTACAGATCGCGTGAATCTTCGATTCAACTGAAAGAAATCTAGTATATTGTATACCTGGGAATCGAAACATTGGGTACATTCTTCACGATTCACAGATTGCGATAGTCTTGGAGACGGTAATCGCGAAATTTCGCCCAGATGGGGGCACGACATGGTAGATCGAGAAAAAGGACGTGCGTTGGTGTCAGGGTCACGTGAGTTCACTCAAAATCCTTACATTCTGGGCTCACCTCGACCACCAGTCGTGCAATAAATGTCACCAGATTACAACTACACAAAATATGATGTCAAAGGCGAAAAAAAATCCGAATACCTCGACACTCCCTCAGGCCTTGGTGAGAGTTGGGCAGAACAAGTCTACCCTCCGACACTACTTAGGGTTATCGTGACGATGCGAGTCACTATCCACTCTCGCTGTGTCAGGGTACAGCTGTCCCCATCATAAGATAGAGGAAAGCAGACAAAAGAACGACGAACCTTCCCAGGATTGAACAACCCAAGTGGATCAATTGCCTTCTTGATCGTCTTCATCAACTCGACAGTCCCAAGCCCAAGCTCCTCCACGAGGTACTTCTTCTTCCCTATTCCGACGCCATGTTCACCTGTACCTATACAGGACGAAGGTTCAATGAAAGCAATAGGGGAGACATGAAGAGACAAAAATCACAAGTTCCATCAAGCTTTATCGCCCTCTCAACCATCCTATGCACCGCCTCTTTCGCAACCTCCATCTCTTCGTCGGTCCTAAACAAAATCAATGCATGAAAGTTCCCATCTCCCACATGTCCGACAATCGTCGACGTTAGCCCAATTTGCGACAGGTCCTTCTTTGTTTCGTAGACCAGCTCTGGAAGTGCTGACACTGGTACACTGTTTTACGGAGAGAAACAATGTGAGTAACCCGCCGTTGGCCGGAAAACAATATTTACAACTGACCAAACATCAGTCGGCCACCCCCTCGCCCCGTCCACCAACGCCAATCCCGAAAAATGCGCGTTTTTCCTATCTGCCCACAGCTCCCCCGCCTCGTCCTCGTCCTTCGCGAGCTCAAAGCCTGTCCCTCCATGGCGCTCTACAATCCCCTTCACAATCTTTGCGGTCTCAATGAGGGAAGCAGACGAGGGACCTTGCAACTTGAAGAAGAGGGAGTCGCGTTCAGGCCATTTGCGCCTGGACCTCCCATATTTATTCGTGGCGGTGATGAAAGTGTTGTCGACCAGTTCAACGCATTCTGTATTGCTCCAAGGTCAGCGCAGAGTTAGGGGCCTAAAGGGAACCAGGCGGACGTACGGATACCAACGCCGCGATTGATCACTTCAATAACCGCCTCTGTCGCCATTTTCACATCAGGGAACTGAACCACGGCCACCGTAGTTGCGAGAACGGGTGCAAGGCGTATTGTGACTGATGTTTTCGCTAGTGATGAGCCTTTCTGCCAGAGTCGAAATACCGGCACACCTTCGGTAACGATACCCAAGGTCCCCTCGGCTCCAATAAACAGCTGCGTTGTGTCAAACCCTGCAGATGACTTACGCGATCTTCGCCGTGTCTTGATGACCTGCCCTGAGGGTAATACCACAGTCTACCCCGCGTTGAGCGTCCATGGAATTGGGTGCGGAAAACGGTCACGCACGGCATTCAGGAACCATTCACCCCTTGCTGTTCCATATCGCACCGCGTTTGCTAGAGGAGTCGGGTTAGTCCCTCCCTCCTGAAGCCAAGATCGAGAATCGGCGTACTCCCAGATGACCCGGTGCTCAAGATCCCCCCGATCGTCGCGCCAGGGGCAGGGTCAATCTAATTCGTTCAGAAGCAAATAAATCGGGCATTTACTACGTGGCATACCGGGAAGAATAGAGGTATCCCTGGGTGTTTAAACCGTGAGCAAAACAAAAGCCGGAAGGTCTGACAGAAGCTTGAGAATAGCGCACCTTTTTTCTTCAACGTATCGTTAATATCCATCCATCGTGCTCCCGGTTGGCACACGAGATCTGAATCAGCAGCTGTTGATCCCTCCAAAAAGTCAGTCCCAGGACTGGCGCCACACACTGAACTGGCGTCCACGAACCATGGATCTCAAGTATACGGTCCATACCCGACAAATCGACACAAATACCCCCGACTGCATGCTGTCCGACCCCGAATCAGCCCATGATCATTTCGTAGACTCAGCCCCGAGGGAACGCTCGAACGCACACTGCGAAACTGCCCCTCCAAACTCGTCGCGCCCGAGTATGGTGTGACCGGCATTCTATACTTGGTCGCGATCTTGACGATCTTGACGACGTCTTCTGTAGAACGGGGATAGACAACTACGCTGGGCAACGACGCTGCCTCATTCGTCCATTCATAAGTGTCTATATTGAGATGACAGGGGATTGTGGCAGGAACATACGGGGATGGTAGTCGTACTCAGAGAATCCATGGATACGGAGGTCTTCTGGGTCTGTCGAGACAATGTCATCGTCCATGGGTGAGAAGGAAGACGGCGAGGAGTGGAGCGTCTCCCTAAGCTCGCGTATAGCATTCTGAAAGTCTTCTGGAGTGCCAAAACGTGGTAGTTCGTCTTTGCGGTCTGTGGCGGAATCGAGAAAAGTGGAGAGTTTTGTGTCTTCAGTTTTGGAAAGGGTGTATCCGATCATGCCACTGGCAAGGGAACATAAGGTGAGTAATGTGGTCCTTCGCCATAGAGAAGAAATTGAGGGCCGTGAAGGGTCATCAGACGAGCGAGAAGAATATGGTCGTACGCGTCCTCCAAGGGAAATCGTTCGAGCTCCCGTCGTGGCAGTTATGTTCGTAAGGTGTCGTAATCGTACATGATCATGGCGATATTGCAAACTGTTCCGCGTCCATGTTAATCTCCACAGGAAGGGCTCCATAATGCGTGTTGAAAAGAGGTCGAACGACCACGTCCCGGAGTTTTAGATACACTTGACCCGTGCCAAGGCCTCGTTTCCCTTAAGTGAACGCCCCTTGACAAGGGGGATAACAAGAAGACGGAGATGTCTGATGGGGGCAGGAGCAGCTTCTCTTCGCTCGTTGGAGTGGACCTTAATCCCTTCGCTTAGGGTTCTGAGCATGAGGCATCATGTTGCCGGCTGACATGGCGCTTGACACTTTTAGGTTTCGGTAAGTGCCCGATAATGGAACACGCGGTATATCGTTTTCCAGTCGGTATGAAGGAGGATCATGAAACGCTCGATGAGGCCATGAGGGTGATCACCGATATTGATAGAATGAGGAACTGGGACTCGTATGATACCAGAGAATAACAGTCTGAAACACTCTAGTCGCAAGTTCGCGTGGGCGAGAATAAGCCGAAGCTCCGAGTTAAACTTCGGAGAAAACCCTAGAGGAGTAAGCATGTGAAATGAATATTACCAGGTGAGGCCGTGAGGGACACGATACGGACCTCTAACAGCAGGCATGTGCCTTTGCGAGCGTTCGCTTTCCGCGGCCATTTCATCTTCTGTGCCGCTCCCAGTTCGTTGTCTGCACTTTGGGTTCGTGGCCACTGAGTGTCGAATCTATTGGTGTATTGTTAATAAAACAAAACAAAAAACATACCATACTGACCAGTTCCTGTGACTCTATTCCCCTTTCTGTCGTCTTATCTCCTCTCAAGGGCGCTTGGTATTGGAAACGTCGAACTCAACAACAAATGCAAGTTTAATAATTCTGAAATGATTGGCAACGGCGAGACGGTAAAACGTAATCCTAATCCGCGTGGACGAAAGCATCATGTTGAATTGAATCAAAACGCACGATATGTCACGCCTACATCCATGTTGTCCAGTGTAATCCACGTTCCAGGCAATGCTGAGGGAGGAAAACGAGCCGTATGGGCTTGAGCAGGCGACGAGAAACCTGCCAGCCGACCCCGCGCGTGCAACAAGTTGCAGCGCCAAGAGGTGAAGGTTGTAGAATTGCACAAAGGATTCGGAAGAATGACATTGTTGGTGGGCCGTGGGTATTCTGAATTTGCTAGGAAACGGGAACGAGGTGGATCATACCAAGAAATACGTCGAGGAAGTGCTTCCCGTAACCAAGAGCAATGCTGACAAATGGTCAAACCTACCAGTAACCGCAACATGCTCGCATTCGGAAAGTTACATTGGACACCTTCTGGTGCCGGACAAGTTACTCAACCTCAGAGACTCATGAAATATATACGGATCACCGTCTTTTCTAGAACCCGAAGTCGCCAAGGCATGTCTCTTGGTTGGGCACTTTTGGCGCAAAAACTGTGTCGTGGATAACTGCTGCGAACTGCAATGTCTCATCGATCTCATCTATGGTCTGGCTTTCAAGGGCGCTTCACGTGCAGTCGACCACCACTACACGCCAGCCTCTTGCGAATGTTTGACGACAGACAACTTAGTCACTCGTCACTAGTCACCGGTACTTCCGAAAGACATCAACCGGCCCTGTCGTCCCGCTGGCTCCGACGCGTTCATCGGAATCACCGGGAGGCGAGGTCGCGTCCACAAGTGTTGTGAATCTGCTCGTTGAGTCGGGATGGAGCAGTGACAGAGAATCGTCAACCACATCCTTCTGTCCTGTCACCTGTGCCAAAGATCGGCGAAAAGTCGTGAGTTCTACCGTGACCTGCTCTCACATCATAAAGCTCTCCTGCCACCCCCATCGCGGCCGCGGTTAGTGCCATGACTCTTCTTCGATCCCTCGACTCGCCCTCCCGAGGTCGCTCAAGGTTTCGTGGTTACCATTCACATCGTCGTTTGAGCCGAGGGTCTTCCGAAGTGACCTGATGATTGACACTTTTCTGCTCATCGGCATCGGAAATTCATGTCGGAGTCATTCACAATGTGAGGGTGAGGCTGGGCAATCTGGAGACAGGTGTTGTGTGGTGACATTGAATGGCATGGGTGACACATACTCGCGTCGTGGGTTCGGATCGGCGTGGCCTTCTGAGGATAGGCGCTTAATCTACGGAACGAACGCAGACCATTACTGGCAGTACAAAGGGTTGCGTCCATTGCCCTCATCACGACAACCGTCCAAGGTTTCGCGCGCACACTTTATCATCTCACAACTCATGCACTTCTCTCAAACTCTCATCTTTTCCATCGTTCTCTGTGTCGCAAGCGCCTTTGCGGCTACAGACCCGTTGCAAAAACGCTGTCTGGGCTTAGGAAAAGTTGCATGAGCAACAACCAGTGTTGTGATACAAAGTGGGGCACGACCTGTTCAGGACAGACGGGCTCCAACGGCGGGGAGACGGCAAGTCCTTCCACCTACGAAGTTGCCAATGACTGAGCTTGATTTTTCTTTGAACAATTTAGGTTTGCAATGACGGAAGCCTGTAGCATGCCACACCCCAATACAACAGACCAAGTTCATGCAGGTAAACTACGATGCCGACGGCACGACCGCGCCAATCACCGATTTCGATAGTTCTCGCGTCTGATCCCTGAATTGTGTTTTCATAGATTTGATACGCATTTATTGGATGCCTTCCCGTAAGGTTTAGAAACCTAAATATGGATTCTAAACCAGTTAAGCGAGGTTAGCCGAGATCACGCTTGCCAAATGGGTTGTACCTGTCATCGGACTTTGAACTGCACCCTCTTCTAGACTTTTAATCTGGAACACATGCCCCCCCTATTCTATGTTTCTAAATGTTTGTCAGCATATTCATCGCCCGCGACCCCAGTTCCTGATCTCGCTCCTGATGGCGATGCTCGATAGCACCTTAAAATGATCTGCCTTAGCCAGAAAGCCATGGACCAGCCTACATTCAGCCCATATGCTTCAATGACTCTGCTAAGCCCCGTGTCAGGACTCTCCGACCAGACGCGCTATGAAAAAAATGTGCGCAACGAGTACATGCTATCCATAAAATGGTTTCTCAATACTCAACAAGTTGAGAAATGTCATGAACCCCCCTACAGACATGCTTCATCACTCTGGAACTGTTAACATGTGATCTCGGTGAACCGGCACAACAATTTTGCAGGATTTATTGGCCTTGATGAAAAAAGTCTTTATGGTTTGGAAACCTAGACCTAGATTATTTAGAAAATAATCTAGGATTCTAAACCTTACGGGAAGTCATCCATTGTGTTCGCATTTAATTATACATGTGTTTTTTGTCACCGAATTTCCCATGAGCCAAGTTCACTCAGGAGGGGCAGGCATCAATGAAGTCTTGAACGTTGCTCATTGCTACCAGGACCATATAAGTAACCGACCTCAAGTACTTACAAAATAATATACACCCTACCGACTTCAAGCCCTGTCGCCCCTGTACCGACTAGTAGTATTTAGTAGTTGTTCAAAGTTCCCTCCACTTACGGTTTTGACTCCGAGTCAACGCTCATCGACTTTAATCCTCAGCCTCCTTCCCATGCCTACTACGTGGTTGAACGGAAATCGTTATGATCCGACAAAAGACCGACAACGTTATTTCCCTGTTTGGTGTTCAAAAGTTCCTCGACAGGTCAGGCTCGCGCTTTCTGAGTGGAGGTTGAGCCAAAAGTTCCTGGCCACGCGAGGGGTTCACGTGACAAGATCGGCGGAAGTAATGACCACGTCTGATGACCAAATCCTCAAACCAATTCAATGTTCCGTCGCTCGCAGGACTACCGTGCACGACAAAACATCTGGAATCTACCACTAATTGCCTTCTAATCCGGGGCTACCGGACTGTTGCAAAGGTGAATGGCACCCTTAATGTGAGTATTCCAATGTGGCGGGGTCAAGGGCCGGACGTGCAAATACTGATGACGTTCCCAGCACATTTCGTTCTCGGGGGCCGCCCTGCGCCCGCGCAGTACGATGGAGTAATATCGGTTGTCCCACTGCACCATACAATGAGCTGCGCACGACGACCCAGGGGGAGAAAGCATGCATGAAATTGTCAGGATGCGGTGCAATCCAATCCAGG
>OY751496.1:3524653-3569653 GCA_963565915.1 Entoloma clypeatum
GCTTATGCGCGTCCCTCCTCAATACGGTAAGCAAATATGTGAAAAACTCCTCGGAATCCTGTTGCTTCATCGTCGAAAACTCCTCATGGCCCTTCCCAATCAGTGTCTTGAACCCGATCGGGCGGATCCCCTGCTGGAACACCGGCGTCGGGGATGGATGCTGCAAAGCTGCTCCACCTCCGATCGAGGGAGGGCTCGAGTGATCGGCGGGGTGCGAGTATCGCCCGCTGAGGAGCCCGTCCGCGACCTTGAGCATCTGGCACTCAACGCAGTCGGCAGGGAGGAGGACTGTGCAGGCCGTTGTGTGCGATTTGGAAAGGATAGGGTAACGGGTTTGAAAGGAAGGGAGGGAGAAGAGGGTTTGTAGTACCGAGGCCATGTAGCAGCTAAATGGACGATTATAAGGATTTGAAATAGATGAACTTTACGGCTTTATTACCTGTTGCCGAGGTTTGAGAGACCGGTGAGACCTGGGCCAAATACAGGTTCGAGGGCTTTTCCGTCTTCGCTGGTTAAGGAAAAGTCATATTTGAGGTTGTGTTCGATTTGCTGGTGTGTTGTGTGTCAGGGCCTGCGTTTCAATAAGATATAGACTAACGAGCTCAGTCATGCTCTTTTCAGTTTTTGTTTGAGTTTGGACGTTGATACCGAATGTGGCGAGATGTGCTGCGAGTTCTGGATCGAGCCTGGCCTCGTTGCATATGTAACAGTAGATGTCTGGGAAAATGTCGGTGGGTTTGAAGACGATCTAAGAGAAGAAAGAGACGCACCGGCATTGCCTTCTGGAGTGATCGTACCCAGCTTTACGCTGACGCCGTGACCAGTTGACTCGTAGTGAGCGAGTCCGTGTCCATTGCCCCCGACGCCGCCATATTGTTGACGTCCGCATCCAAGAGCTCCACAAACGAGACACAGCCAAAGGTTTTCCTTGAGATCGCACGATGAGCAGTGAGCAAGACCTGCAATGAATTGGTCGGGATAGAAGCGAGGGTCTTCGACTTCTGACGCACCTGATGCAGGTATATGACCAGTCGCGGTCTGGTGAAGAGCAAAGGTGTGTTCGCATGGCAGAATCTCTTCTTCCCAAGCCTTCACTTCTGACTGACGAGCCGACGACAGGGCGTTCATGACATCGTTTACGAGCGCCTTGATCTATCGCCAGAATCAGGAAAGAGAGATCCGTCATGAAGAAAGCCACACACCTTTGGATCAGCCCGAGCATTTGCAACCTCCCTGCCATGCTCCCGATCGCACTTCCAGCATTTGACCACCGTGACGTGGTCGTAATTATCCTCCTCCCGATCCTCTACGATCGCGAGCTTCGTCATCTTCGCAGGAGGCTCCTCACCTTCCGGCTGATGGACACGGAAATAAGATCACCTCCTATCCGAGAGAACGAGTGACTTACGCGCTGTGCGGATGGTTTCAGTCTACGTTTGACGTTGAGTGTGAACAAGTGTCCAGATATTTGAACATGGTTCTGCGCATGGTTCCTCTGCGCATCTATACATCCTCCGTTGAAACAAGTCAGACAAACTTCAACGCCACCGGGTGAATCCTACAGATCGCGTGAATCTTCGATTCAACTGAAAGAAATCTAGTATATTGTATACCTGGGAATCGAAACATTGGGTACATTCTTCACGATTCACAGATTGCGATAGTCTTGGAGACGGTAATCGCGAAATTTCGCCCAGATGGGGGCACGACATGGTAGATCGAGAAAAAGGACGTGCGTTGGTGTCAGGGTCACGTGAGTTCACTCAAAATCCTTACATTCTGGGCTCACCTCGACCACCAGTCGTGCAATAAATGTCACCAGATTACAACTACACAAAATATGATGTCAAAGGCGAAAAAAAATCCGAATACCTCGACACTCCCTCAGGCCTTGGTGAGAGTTGGGCAGAACAAGTCTACCCTCCGACACTACTTAGGGTTATCGTGACGATGCGAGTCACTATCCACTCTCGCTGTGTCAGGGTACAGCTGTCCCCATCATAAGATAGAGGAAAGCAGACAAAAGAACGACGAACCTTCCCAGGATTGAACAACCCAAGTGGATCAATTGCCTTCTTGATCGTCTTCATCAACTCGACAGTCCCAAGCCCAAGCTCCTCCACGAGGTACTTCTTCTTCCCTATTCCGACGCCATGTTCACCTGTACCTATACAGGACGAAGGTTCAATGAAAGCAATAGGGGAGACATGAAGAGACAAAAATCACAAGTTCCATCAAGCTTTATCGCCCTCTCAACCATCCTATGCACCGCCTCTTTCGCAACCTCCATCTCTTCGTCGGTCCTAAACAAAATCAATGCATGAAAGTTCCCATCTCCCACATGTCCGACAATCGTCGACGTTAGCCCAATTTGCGACAGGTCCTTCTTTGTTTCGTAGACCAGCTCTGGAAGTGCTGACACTGGTACACTGTTTTACGGAGAGAAACAATGTGAGTAACCCGCCGTTGGCCGGAAAACAATATTTACAACTGACCAAACATCAGTCGGCCACCCCCTCGCCCCGTCCACCAACGCCAATCCCGAAAAATGCGCGTTTTTCCTATCTGCCCACAGCTCCCCCGCCTCGTCCTCGTCCTTCGCGAGCTCAAAGCCTGTCCCTCCATGGCGCTCTACAATCCCCTTCACAATCTTTGCGGTCTCAATGAGGGAAGCAGACGAGGGACCTTGCAACTTGAAGAAGAGGGAGTCGCGTTCAGGCCATTTGCGCCTGGACCTCCCATATTTATTCGTGGCGGTGATGAAAGTGTTGTCGACCAGTTCAACGCATTCTGTATTGCTCCAAGGTCAGCGCAGAGTTAGGGGCCTAAAGGGAACCAGGCGGACGTACGGATACCAACGCCGCGATTGATCACTTCAATAACCGCCTCTGTCGCCATTTTCACATCAGGGAACTGAACCACGGCCACCGTAGTTGCGAGAACGGGTGCAAGGCGTATTGTGACTGATGTTTTCGCTAGTGATGAGCCTTTCTGCCAGAGTCGAAATACCGGCACACCTTCGGTAACGATACCCAAGGTCCCCTCGGCTCCAATAAACAGCTGCGTTGTGTCAAACCCTGCAGATGACTTACGCGATCTTCGCCGTGTCTTGATGACCTGCCCTGAGGGTAATACCACAGTCTACCCCGCGTTGAGCGTCCATGGAATTGGGTGCGGAAAACGGTCACGCACGGCATTCAGGAACCATTCACCCCTTGCTGTTCCATATCGCACCGCGTTTGCTAGAGGAGTCGGGTTAGTCCCTCCCTCCTGAAGCCAAGATCGAGAATCGGCGTACTCCCAGATGACCCGGTGCTCAAGATCCCCCCGATCGTCGCGCCAGGGGCAGGGTCAATCTAATTCGTTCAGAAGCAAATAAATCGGGCATTTACTACGTGGCATACCGGGAAGAATAGAGGTATCCCTGGGTGTTTAAACCGTGAGCAAAACAAAAGCCGGAAGGTCTGACAGAAGCTTGAGAATAGCGCACCTTTTTTCTTCAACGTATCGTTAATATCCATCCATCGTGCTCCCGGTTGGCACACGAGATCTGAATCAGCAGCTGTTGATCCCTCCAAAAAGTCAGTCCCAGGACTGGCGCCACACACTGAACTGGCGTCCACGAACCATGGATCTCAAGTATACGGTCCATACCCGACAAATCGACACAAATACCCCCGACTGCATGCTGTCCGACCCCGAATCAGCCCATGATCATTTCGTAGACTCAGCCCCGAGGGAACGCTCGAACGCACACTGCGAAACTGCCCCTCCAAACTCGTCGCGCCCGAGTATGGTGTGACCGGCATTCTATACTTGGTCGCGATCTTGACGATCTTGACGACGTCTTCTGTAGAACGGGGATAGACAACTACGCTGGGCAACGACGCTGCCTCATTCGTCCATTCATAAGTGTCTATATTGAGATGACAGGGGATTGTGGCAGGAACATACGGGGATGGTAGTCGTACTCAGAGAATCCATGGATACGGAGGTCTTCTGGGTCTGTCGAGACAATGTCATCGTCCATGGGTGAGAAGGAAGACGGCGAGGAGTGGAGCGTCTCCCTAAGCTCGCGTATAGCATTCTGAAAGTCTTCTGGAGTGCCAAAACGTGGTAGTTCGTCTTTGCGGTCTGTGGCGGAATCGAGAAAAGTGGAGAGTTTTGTGTCTTCAGTTTTGGAAAGGGTGTATCCGATCATGCCACTGGCAAGGGAACATAAGGTGAGTAATGTGGTCCTTCGCCATAGAGAAGAAATTGAGGGCCGTGAAGGGTCATCAGACGAGCGAGAAGAATATGGTCGTACGCGTCCTCCAAGGGAAATCGTTCGAGCTCCCGTCGTGGCAGTTATGTTCGTAAGGTGTCGTAATCGTACATGATCATGGCGATATTGCAAACTGTTCCGCGTCCATGTTAATCTCCACAGGAAGGGCTCCATAATGCGTGTTGAAAAGAGGTCGAACGACCACGTCCCGGAGTTTTAGATACACTTGACCCGTGCCAAGGCCTCGTTTCCCTTAAGTGAACGCCCCTTGACAAGGGGGATAACAAGAAGACGGAGATGTCTGATGGGGGCAGGAGCAGCTTCTCTTCGCTCGTTGGAGTGGACCTTAATCCCTTCGCTTAGGGTTCTGAGCATGAGGCATCATGTTGCCGGCTGACATGGCGCTTGACACTTTTAGGTTTCGGTAAGTGCCCGATAATGGAACACGCGGTATATCGTTTTCCAGTCGGTATGAAGGAGGATCATGAAACGCTCGATGAGGCCATGAGGGTGATCACCGATATTGATAGAATGAGGAACTGGGACTCGTATGATACCAGAGAATAACAGTCTGAAACACTCTAGTCGCAAGTTCGCGTGGGCGAGAATAAGCCGAAGCTCCGAGTTAAACTTCGGAGAAAACCCTAGAGGAGTAAGCATGTGAAATGAATATTACCAGGTGAGGCCGTGAGGGACACGATACGGACCTCTAACAGCAGGCATGTGCCTTTGCGAGCGTTCGCTTTCCGCGGCCATTTCATCTTCTGTGCCGCTCCCAGTTCGTTGTCTGCACTTTGGGTTCGTGGCCACTGAGTGTCGAATCTATTGGTGTATTGTTAATAAAACAAAACAAAAAACATACCATACTGACCAGTTCCTGTGACTCTATTCCCCTTTCTGTCGTCTTATCTCCTCTCAAGGGCGCTTGGTATTGGAAACGTCGAACTCAACAACAAATGCAAGTTTAATAATTCTGAAATGATTGGCAACGGCGAGACGGTAAAACGTAATCCTAATCCGCGTGGACGAAAGCATCATGTTGAATTGAATCAAAACGCACGATATGTCACGCCTACATCCATGTTGTCCAGTGTAATCCACGTTCCAGGCAATGCTGAGGGAGGAAAACGAGCCGTATGGGCTTGAGCAGGCGACGAGAAACCTGCCAGCCGACCCCGCGCGTGCAACAAGTTGCAGCGCCAAGAGGTGAAGGTTGTAGAATTGCACAAAGGATTCGGAAGAATGACATTGTTGGTGGGCCGTGGGTATTCTGAATTTGCTAGGAAACGGGAACGAGGTGGATCATACCAAGAAATACGTCGAGGAAGTGCTTCCCGTAACCAAGAGCAATGCTGACAAATGGTCAAACCTACCAGTAACCGCAACATGCTCGCATTCGGAAAGTTACATTGGACACCTTCTGGTGCCGGACAAGTTACTCAACCTCAGAGACTCATGAAATATATACGGATCACCGTCTTTTCTAGAACCCGAAGTCGCCAAGGCATGTCTCTTGGTTGGGCACTTTTGGCGCAAAAACTGTGTCGTGGATAACTGCTGCGAACTGCAATGTCTCATCGATCTCATCTATGGTCTGGCTTTCAAGGGCGCTTCACGTGCAGTCGACCACCACTACACGCCAGCCTCTTGCGAATGTTTGACGACAGACAACTTAGTCACTCGTCACTAGTCACCGGTACTTCCGAAAGACATCAACCGGCCCTGTCGTCCCGCTGGCTCCGACGCGTTCATCGGAATCACCGGGAGGCGAGGTCGCGTCCACAAGTGTTGTGAATCTGCTCGTTGAGTCGGGATGGAGCAGTGACAGAGAATCGTCAACCACATCCTTCTGTCCTGTCACCTGTGCCAAAGATCGGCGAAAAGTCGTGAGTTCTACCGTGACCTGCTCTCACATCATAAAGCTCTCCTGCCACCCCCATCGCGGCCGCGGTTAGTGCCATGACTCTTCTTCGATCCCTCGACTCGCCCTCCCGAGGTCGCTCAAGGTTTCGTGGTTACCATTCACATCGTCGTTTGAGCCGAGGGTCTTCCGAAGTGACCTGATGATTGACACTTTTCTGCTCATCGGCATCGGAAATTCATGTCGGAGTCATTCACAATGTGAGGGTGAGGCTGGGCAATCTGGAGACAGGTGTTGTGTGGTGACATTGAATGGCATGGGTGACACATACTCGCGTCGTGGGTTCGGATCGGCGTGGCCTTCTGAGGATAGGCGCTTAATCTACGGAACGAACGCAGACCATTACTGGCAGTACAAAGGGTTGCGTCCATTGCCCTCATCACGACAACCGTCCAAGGTTTCGCGCGCACACTTTATCATCTCACAACTCATGCACTTCTCTCAAACTCTCATCTTTTCCATCGTTCTCTGTGTCGCAAGCGCCTTTGCGGCTACAGACCCGTTGCAAAAACGCTGTCTGGGCTTAGGAAAAGTTGCATGAGCAACAACCAGTGTTGTGATACAAAGTGGGGCACGACCTGTTCAGGACAGACGGGCTCCAACGGCGGGGAGACGGCAAGTCCTTCCACCTACGAAGTTGCCAATGACTGAGCTTGATTTTTCTTTGAACAATTTAGGTTTGCAATGACGGAAGCCTGTAGCATGCCACACCCCAATACAACAGACCAAGTTCATGCAGGTAAACTACGATGCCGACGGCACGACCGCGCCAATCACCGATTTCGATAGTTCTCGCGTCTGATCCCTGAATTGTGTTTTCATAGATTTGATACGCATTTATTGGATGCCTTCCCGTAAGGTTTAGAAACCTAAATATGGATTCTAAACCAGTTAAGCGAGGTTAGCCGAGATCACGCTTGCCAAATGGGTTGTACCTGTCATCGGACTTTGAACTGCACCCTCTTCTAGACTTTTAATCTGGAACACATGCCCCCCCTATTCTATGTTTCTAAATGTTTGTCAGCATATTCATCGCCCGCGACCCCAGTTCCTGATCTCGCTCCTGATGGCGATGCTCGATAGCACCTTAAAATGATCTGCCTTAGCCAGAAAGCCATGGACCAGCCTACATTCAGCCCATATGCTTCAATGACTCTGCTAAGCCCCGTGTCAGGACTCTCCGACCAGACGCGCTATGAAAAAAATGTGCGCAACGAGTACATGCTATCCATAAAATGGTTTCTCAATACTCAACAAGTTGAGAAATGTCATGAACCCCCCTACAGACATGCTTCATCACTCTGGAACTGTTAACATGTGATCTCGGTGAACCGGCACAACAATTTTGCAGGATTTATTGGCCTTGATGAAAAAAGTCTTTATGGTTTGGAAACCTAGACCTAGATTATTTAGAAAATAATCTAGGATTCTAAACCTTACGGGAAGTCATCCATTGTGTTCGCATTTAATTATACATGTGTTTTTTGTCACCGAATTTCCCATGAGCCAAGTTCACTCAGGAGGGGCAGGCATCAATGAAGTCTTGAACGTTGCTCATTGCTACCAGGACCATATAAGTAACCGACCTCAAGTACTTACAAAATAATATACACCCTACCGACTTCAAGCCCTGTCGCCCCTGTACCGACTAGTAGTATTTAGTAGTTGTTCAAAGTTCCCTCCACTTACGGTTTTGACTCCGAGTCAACGCTCATCGACTTTAATCCTCAGCCTCCTTCCCATGCCTACTACGTGGTTGAACGGAAATCGTTATGATCCGACAAAAGACCGACAACGTTATTTCCCTGTTTGGTGTTCAAAAGTTCCTCGACAGGTCAGGCTCGCGCTTTCTGAGTGGAGGTTGAGCCAAAAGTTCCTGGCCACGCGAGGGGTTCACGTGACAAGATCGGCGGAAGTAATGACCACGTCTGATGACCAAATCCTCAAACCAATTCAATGTTCCGTCGCTCGCAGGACTACCGTGCACGACAAAACATCTGGAATCTACCACTAATTGCCTTCTAATCCGGGGCTACCGGACTGTTGCAAAGGTGAATGGCACCCTTAATGTGAGTATTCCAATGTGGCGGGGTCAAGGGCCGGACGTGCAAATACTGATGACGTTCCCAGCACATTTCGTTCTCGGGGGCCGCCCTGCGCCCGCGCAGTACGATGGAGTAATATCGGTTGTCCCACTGCACCATACAATGAGCTGCGCACGACGACCCAGGGGGAGAAAGCATGCATGAAATTGTCAGGATGCGGTGCAATCCAATCCAGGCCTGCAGGTCCACCCGTGAACCCTTTCGGAACGATTCATCTTGGGAGTGGGTAAGCTTATTGTATAAAAGGCATTGATCGACTCACCGACCCTCAGCCCCCAACCTCCTTCCTCAATTTCGAGCGATGTCATCAAACGAGCAGACAGGTGCATACTTTGTTTTGTCTTGCCACAGGGAAGCACTCACCGACATACCCTCGCACTTATAGCCGTCGTGAACTCTCCGTACGGGTACGTTCCCACAAAGGCTGTTCAGATCGCCCTTCTCGTCTTGTTTGCGCTCTCAATGTGTCAGTAACCTCTCTTCTAACTCTCATAAATGAAGCTCACTCGCCTCCATCCCATAGTCGCTCATTTGGTCCAAGCACTTCGTCCAAGAGCACGATGGTTGCTCCCGACAGTCGTCAATTGTGGCCTCCTGGAAGCCCTTGCATATTCCGCGAGGCTTTGGTCCAGCTTCCACCCCAGCGTAAAGATGCTCTATTCCACGCAGTATGTTATCTCTTCAGTTCGCACATCAGTCCTTGAACTTGATTTTGTCCAGACTTGTGCTCGGCCTTATCGCGCCTACGCACTTTATGGCAGCGAACTTCATCATTTTCCGAAACATAATGAAGAACCTGGGATTCGCCTACAGCAGTCTTAAACCAAAAACCTGTATGTGGAATATTCCAGATATGTTTGTATTTGATGGACGCTAAGTTATCGATTTTCATACTTCATCAGATTCAATCATCTTCTACAGCACTGTACGTGGTTCCTCATCTTTTCTACCTCCTTGATATTGAAGGAAAATCTCAGGCCATAATATCTCTCGCCGTCCAGTCAGGCAGTGGGGGCCTCACTGCTATTAATTCCAAACACAACTTCATAAAATTAGTAAGTTCGGATCCGTGGGACCTGTTCAAGTCGTTGACGCCCCCTCCCCTTTCTAGGGAGGCTATATCGCGCTCGCTGGGACCATAATCCAGACCGGTAAGTTTATCCCTAGATGGGTCGCTTGACGATGGACGCCTTATGATTCGTACAGTTATGATCGTCGCCTTTCTAACATTCGCCATTGACTATCTCGTCCGGTATACCAACGACAAGCCCGTCAAATTCGCCAAGAAAGAGGCGATCGCAGATCGTGAGACCCTGGCCCTTAGAGGTGACATGAATACGGGTCTTCGCTGGATGATAATGGCCATTATGTTCAGTACACTTTGTCTCCTAATTCGGTAAGTGTTGTATCTAACCCTCATGTCATATTGGTCCCATACTGATGCCTGTGTATCAGCGGGATTTTTAGGATCGTCGAGCTTGCTGGCGGATTGCAGGGAAAGATCAGCCAAACGCAGATTTATACTGGTATGAATCTCCTTGGGCCGGTTCAGAACGCAAGCTGACTGTCCCTCGCTAGTCATTTTCGATGGTGTACTAGTCTTGCTGGCCATGATCACCTTGAACGTCGCACATCCGTCTAACCTACTCCCTGCCCCACAACGGAGGCCTTCGGAATAATCAGTCGATGGGACTCAGTATCACTTGACGGCAGGGTATTCGTCGGACGTCACTCACTGTACCTACAAATATCATGGACTCATAGTACTCTGTTTCCTATCTTACGCGCAATAATGTCATGATAACGAACCAACCTTCTTCTGGGTAAACATGGCCTTTAATCTAAGGTTGCAGAAGACCAGGATGGACAAATGATGCTCATGCCCTTAAATGAGGCAGTAAATTAATCACCATATCCCAATTCCAGCCGTCAGAGCCCTTCGCGATGAAACCGTGACGAATCTTGCATGTCTTCGGCAGGACTTGAACGAACAATTTCACGAGGGGACGAAAAGCATCGGACAATGGGGATTTTCCTACATGAAGATTCTCCAGAGCGAGGAAGGGAGCGGTTTCCGCGTTCGGTGGCTCTATGGCGTGCTCGCAGCAATACAGGCCAAGACGCTTCAAGTTTAAGCAATCATGTGCCAACGTGCGGAGGACGTTGAAAGTCATAGATGGCTGCCAGCACTCGGCTGACGACAGCCTCAGGGGTTCGTCATTGAGGTATAAGTCTTCAAGACCGGGGAGAGCGGCCGTTAAGATGGAAACGTCGCTGTCCGTCCATGTCAGGGCGAATTTCAGCCTCAATCTCAGGTACTTGAGGTTCGAGAGGTGGAAGATAGGAGAAAAGGAACTGATAGTCGGTCCCCGTTCGTCCGCGCCCCCAGAAATGTTGTCTATATCCTCAAGGGAGATTTTTTGTATTGTGCTCAGTCTTTGGACGGCCATGGCAAGGAGCGGCCTGAGGTCCTGCCCCTGTTCAGACCCACTGAATTCGACACGAAACCCACTGATGTGGGTTGGGAAGAAATCGTGCCGTAGGAAGGTGATGATTCTCGGGATGTCCAAGCTTATAGTGAGAGTGTCTAAGACGGGGAACGCGCCAGCTTCAAGACGTGGAGAGCATTTATAAAGCTGTCTGGCCAGCAAATCTTTTCTATAATTTTCGACCCTTCTGTGACTCGACGTGATGGTTACTAGGCGTGTCAGACGGGACAACTCCTCGATCAATTCTTTGTGCGCATGATGGGTCGGGAGAACGATGGTCTGAAGCCACTTGAGTTCGCGCACCGCCGTAGACAAGCCAGATATTTCATCGAGCAGCTTGTGTGATATTTCCAAGTAGACGATGGATGGCATCCGAATAATGCAATCGGTTATCGTGTGGTAGAAATTACCCGGAGTCTGGTAGGGGCTCGTGCAATGCTCGAGGTGAAGAGTAAAGTGGGTGATACTTGGCTGCATGAACAGTAAACCGCTCCTGTCACAGGCTTTTCTTGGCTCATGCCAGTCGGTATATTTTAACGAAGTAAGAGCGGGGAATAAAACACCACACTGTCTTGTTTTGGCTATGATTTCCCAAGATCTGAGCTCAGCCGGGCCAATATGGGGTTCTGAGAATGAGATATGGCGGATGAAGTGACTGTGGTGGAAGAATCGATCCCATGCCGATTGAGTAGGTGGTTTCTGTTGGAAAATAGATTTGAGTTCAGACCATGATTGATATCGAAAGCCTCACTGTGTCTTCCCATTTATAAAACCCCTGAGGGGTGCGCGACAGTAAGCCGAGAAGTTCCAGGAGCGCGAATCTATTATTCTCCAATGTACGCCAGAGTACAGGTTTGCAAACATTGTACCATTGTCTGCAGACAAGGATATTGGTGGCATTGGACCTCTTGTCCGAGAATGAGAAGATGATGTTTAGGAGTTCTGAGCTGTTGACAAGGGAAGTCTTGAGAGGTTCATGTACGAGTGAGTTACTGATCGGCATATACGAAACTGATGATTACCTTTTCCATGTCAGGCATTCTTACCGACCGAGATGGAGCGAGGAAGAGAAGGGAGTTTCGTCTGAGACTTGTCTCGCTCCGTTGTCAAAATAAGGGGTGAGTTGTGGCCTAATATGTGAGAACCTCCGAACTTCATAAACTTCATTTTTTACCGTCAAGAGAAGGCCAGCATATTTTGAAATTGTCAGTGGGACTCCAATACCGCTGAAGCTTCGAAGGTTTACCTTGAACATGGCGGGAGCGCCAGTTTTGGATTGGATGTCCGTGCACACTCACTATCGTGAGCAACACGTGAAGATCACGCTCTTCTGAATTGCCACACCATCATAACATCATAACATGTACACTGGCTCTGTAAGTACTCCTCGAACGTTGATGTTCTGGCGAGAAACAAACCCCTGTGTGACCTCGCTCACGAGTTGCCAAACATACAACGGTCGGATCCACTACATACGACTCAACAACTGTGGAGCCTGGCAGGATATCTCTCTTCAAGGGCTTCGTTCGTAATTTGCTACATATCCCATTTTAGTCAAATCCAAGTGATAAGATACCAGATTTCTCACAGCGCCCGCCTCGCAAACGGCCTCTCATCCGTTCGCTTGACAAACCTCGGACCCATTGGAAAACTGTTGGCATCAAGTCGCAGAAGTCGAGCTCTCGTAATGAGTATGGAACAGACATAATGGCGAGATTAACGGCGAGGTTATGAGGGCGTGGGTTCGTCTAGGTGTTCTTCCTCCTCGTAAAGGCCATGGTGGCAATTGGAACGTCGTTCATCTCATTCGGAGGAGGTATGTGTTGACCTCTTTCCACCCACCTCGCGGCTATATATCATTTCTACAACCTTGGCAATTCCCTGGGCAGATATCCCGACGACCATCTTCTTGCCGTTTTCCAGATCCACATACGCGGCGTGTTCGTGGGCCCGTTTCCGCCTGGCACATGGAAGTCAGCCGGCCGCTGGTCACAAACGGCCTGAAGGCAGATGGTCTTTCTGTAGACCGTGTTAGCGCCTCAAGCGTCAAAAGGTAACCTATGAATTACGTTAATCACTCCAAGTACCTAAGTAAGGGAAACCTCAATCTTCTTGGGTTTCCCTCGATTGTCTCCATCGGCTGGGTTGCCGTGATTTGATGGTGTCGGTGCTCTGCAATGTCAGGACCGTTTGGCGCCCAACAGAGCAAATGCGTGCTGCATATGTCGGCCGGCCCACAAGCAGTCTTGGTTCGCGACCTTCTGCATGAAAATATTTCCAATCTTCAGGTGGCCAGGTATTGTGATGTTCCTCTTGACTCGGGCCATGACCGCGTCTTGCAGCTCCTCTAGAACCAGTCAACGTGCCATGATCGACTCACTTCCTTCCATCTCCAATCAGCAACACGTACAATCCCCGGATCATTCATCGTGGAACTACACTTTCCGAGTGTCGATTTTTTGCACAATCTACTTATGTACATTGCACTTGCCACGAATCTCGGAACAAGTCGAACAGTCAGGCCAATCCTTTCGCAATCCTTGAAGTGAGCAACGCCGCCGGGCCGACGGCCCTCCGAAGTGACAAATACTGATGACATCCACCATGAATTTTCTTCTGGGTCCCGGAAGTGGTCACCCAGCTGCGCCGGCAGAACGTCCCTTGTACCGCTTAACGCATTGTGTGTTATTCGATCGACGGTTGAGGTCAATCGACACGCTTCAGATTCATGAAAGGCGGTGCATCCCAAGCTGCCCAGGATGAATTCGTCCCTGAACCTGCGTTGTTCGGTCACATTTAGTGACCGTTGAGGTCCGTTTCGGGAGAAGTTCTGTTCTCACGATAGGGTCAGCTCATGATATAAGTTCACACATCGGGGCAACTACAGACTCCAGCAGTTTCCCTCCCCCCCCCTTCTTCGAGCAATGTCCTCCAGCGAGCAGACAGGTGTGTCCTCTTTCAGCATTTCTCGAGGGAGCTTTTGCTGATAGTAATATTTCTTGTCACAGACTCCCAATATGGGTATGTCCCGACAAAAATTGTTCAAATCGTTTTCCTCTCCCTCTTTGGAGTCACCGCTAGTTAGTTCACTCCCTTGTTATTGGATGTAGCATTCAATTTCACCGTCCCACAGTCGCTCATCTGGGCCAAGCACTTCGCTCGAAGATGTGGTGGCTGCTGCCGACATTCTTCATCTGCGGGTTCCTCGAGATGCTTACCTATGGCGCGAGACTTTGGTCAAGTTATAACCCTAGTGTGAGCATGTTGTATTCGACACAGTGCGTCATTCGCTCGATTCAGACATGGGACACTTTCTCATAAAACATTTTCAGACTCGTGGTCGCCCTCATCGCACCTACGCATTTCATCGCAGGCAGCTTCATCATCCTCCGAAACATGATGGATGTATTGGGAGTTGGCTATAGCAGGCTTAGCCCCAAGTGGTGTATGTCGAATTCCTCTCCCATAATTGATCAAGCTGATCTTGATGTTTCTTTAGATCGATACATCTTCAACGGCGGTGTGAGCCATGCATTTTCCTTAAATTTCCGTGGAGGGTTGCTAATACACTTCTAGGCCATCGTGTCGATCACCGTGCAAGGTGGTAGCGGAGGCTTTGCCACTTTCAAGTCGAAACCTGTCCTCGCAAAAATTGTACGGCAACATTGACCAATATATTCCGTCCACCGACTAACCTAGCCGCCAAATTTTCAGGGTAAATACATGGCCGTCGGTGGCACGATCCTCCAGACAGGTGGGTGTCTTTCTTTTGAAGTCCTCGACAACGGGCAGCCTCTGATCCATTGCCTGTGACTTCAGTTGTGATCACCGTCTTCCTGATCTTCACCATCGACTACCTCATGCACTACAACAACGACCGCCCCTTCAGAACTGCCAGAGCGAAGTTGAACGCAGAACCTGAGGCACTCTTGTCTGCGGATCATGCTGGAGGGTCGCTGCGAGGGTACATGGATCGGCGTCTGCATCGGATGAGTGCCGCTGTGGTGTTCAGCACAGTTTGCCTCGTCGTCCGGTCAGTATCGTATTCGTCCTTCTTGGAAAGGCCACATACTGATGATTGGCATTCAGTGGAATTTACCGGATCATCGAGCAGGTCCGCAATGTTCAAGGAAAGCCTCAATCACAGATCTACTTTGGTATGTATGACTTCCATCGTTGGTGAACATGGGCTGAATCTCCAACCACCAGCCATCTTCGACGGCGCAATGGTCTTTCTCGCCATGATCGCATATAATGTCGCCCACCCTTATGACCTAATCCCCGCCTCTCCCGTCAAACAGGGGACTCCATCAGTATCAAGCGACAGAACCCACTATCAATTGGCGGGTATGTAATTGTGTAGTACAAGTCGTCATGCACTTTCCATTCTTTCAACTGTCACGGACTTTTTCTATGTACGAACCTGTGGTCAATCTAATCGACTCGATTGTAGCTTAATGTAGAACGTGTGTCAATAATAGAAAAGAATTTTCTCTCATGTACGGCCGAACTTGAATTTCATCGTTCATGGGCCACGACTGCGGTCAACGTCAAAAGAAAATCCCGAGTAAGCATCCAACCATAATCGGCGCATCTTCTGCCCGTCCTTACGAGATTTCACCTGCGCAAATGCTCGCCTGCTCCATCTCCATGAATGGAACAAAAGAAAGCGGACTTGACATCGCGCGTCCCGTCCCCGGATTGAACGGGGATCTCCCAGGTTTGAACAACTTGAACGCTGGGCTCATACGTATCACGGGTGAGCTTGCGGCTCCATCAATGAGACTACCATATTCCCATTCGTACCAGTGTATTAGTTTTCTACTCGTCATAATCGGGCCGAAGCCCACATATCTCCACATGCAATTGCTCGACATCCTCCACATATACACAGTCAAGTATGATTTTTCGAACACCCAAGACAGTACGGTCTCGTACATAGACAAGCTTGACTGCCGCTTCGAGTTTCTTGCAACTCCCGCGTGCGCCTGACATCCAGAGGACTGGCCCGGAATGACCGACCTGGCCGCGAGTTCAGCACGAGACTCAGAAGAGAATATCTTTCAAACCGGTTGATTGGACGAGGACGTTAAATACTTCCTTTCATTCCCTTCTTCTTCTTTACCGGTCATCCTGATGCTGGGCTGTTGTCGGGTGTACCGTGTCCCCAGTCGGGCGCCTTCAATGACGACAAAGATTGCCTGTCGAGTCCAACCCGCAGGCGTCTCTGCCTCCGGGATACATCAAAAGCGTCCGCCATGAGTTTTCAGTTCCCCAACCGTGTCCAATCATGGGAGGGATGGAAACAGCGTCGTTTAGTTCAAAGGGAGATGGGAAATGGGTGCGATGGAAGAGACCCTAATCCGACTGGGACCCCACGTCGTCGAGCTTTCCAGTTGACCCGCGTTCAGTCTCGAGTGCATTGCGAGTGTATGCGGGGATCGGCAGCTGGGACCTAGTGAACCTAGTTACAATGAGAAGACGTACTTTTCGAGTCCCATGTGATCTTCTGGTTCTTGACGCGCCCATTGATTGAACCTTGCACCAGAACTTGGATACTGGTCCTCTTTCCACGAGAACTTGAAGTCGATTTCATGGTAGATTAGTGGGGAGAATTCAAGATCCCTAACAGGCGTCCAGAAGTTTGGGAGACATGCGGCATGGAAGTGACTGTGGATATATGTCTGTTGCTGGTGGATGCAGTGGCGTTGGACGCTTGGCTTTTCTGACGGAGACTGTTCGTGGGACCCACGAGAGGGACGGGTAGCGGGTAACGCAGGTGCGATGAGCTGGTACATCAGCTGTCATACAACGTGTCAAAGACGGGCGATTGCTCACCTGGTTAACAGAGGTACTGTAAACGTTCTGCTTCCCCTCCGGACATGCCCCAAGTCTCACCGTGTTCTAGTCAGCTCTTATCCATTCCCCTTGCACCGCATACACCACATCTAACCTGCTCAATAGATAATAAGCAGGAGGTGACTAGACGAGCTGATCACGGCCACCCCTCCGAGTCGGCGTGCGATTATCTACAAACACACCGGGCACGAGATCTGTTCGCGGGGTGCGTACACGGGTGAACCTGAGAAGTGAGTAGAGTCGGGCGCCCCGCACCTCTTCGGTTACCAGCTAGCTACTGTTATTTCCTTTCTTAAAAGAATAAGGATGTGCTGAGGCTTGAGGATCATTGATACCGTCGTGTCGAGGGCTCGTCTGACTTTTGCCCCAGAAACTCTGTACATATTTTTCCCATTCTACACGTGAACATCCTTCTGTCTGACAGCACACACGCAACCTCGTCTCCCGCACAAGCTCACACACCTGTGCACGTATCATTGTCATTGTCCGTCTAGTATCGCCACCATCCTCCAGCAAGACCCCATTCATATACCTATCATCAAAGCACGGGAGGCGTCTTGGACAGTGGCCAAGGTACGCACCCCCTCGCCCTGTCCATCCCTGGTCAATTTGACCCTACGAAATTCAGGCTTCAACACAGACCGGCATCCCGACCCACAATCGCTACCGCACGAAGACCATAACGACGGGAACTCGTGACCCGATGCTCAAGCCTTCAATTCCGAGGAATGCGAGCGTTTCGCAGGCCTTTCGTATGGTGAGGACGCGTGCTGCCACATGAGGCTGGTGGTTGTGGCAACGACAACGATAGTGCTGTGTGAAAGTGTTGATGACGGTGCGCCTGTCGCGAGGGGGAGTTACCTTGATCTGTTTGGGGGGACGATACGTGTCGGCTCTGCAAGCACTTCTGAGGGGCTATGAGTGTCTGTTGAAGACCTGTCCAAGTACCACATCACGCAGGCGTTTCAGAGAGGTTGAAAGGGCTTTTGTCCAGCGAAACTGAATGCGCTAGCGACATTGGAAAGGGCGAGGAGGGCGAAGGAGAGGGTGAGGAAGTCTGGTACGCTCTTTCCTGCCCCTCGTCCTGATCGTAGCCAGGTGCCAAAACATCGTTGTTCTATCAGCTTGTTGGCATTCATCCCCAGACAAGATCGACTTCGCCGCGTCAGATCCCTGCTGCACACCCCACTGTATGGGGTATACATCATACACTCTCAACACTATCGTGCGATGTTGCAGTAATAAATTCATTCAGCCGTACGATCCCGCGCTCTCGTGCTCCCTGTGGAACTATCTTTCAGACTCATGTCGCTTCAGGTCGAACCCCCTGTCTCGAACGGTGGCCGCCTATCACAACTCGTGTCGAGCATCTTCCCATCAAGTTGTATGTCTTCCGTATGCTCCTCTCCCGTATGTGTGCAACATCACCATCAAACAGTTCGTGTCATTTGGGACCAATACTATAAAGCGTCTAAGCTTGATACAATCCAGGTATGTGACGCAGATTTCCGATTCCGGAGTGTCCTCATTGCCCACTCTCTGCTAGGATTACCTATTACTGTCGACTCCTTGCTCTCGGGGAAATATGGAGGCAGGCTTGCGGATGCTGCACGTCTTGATGACTCGGACTCGACAGATTGTTTTCCACCCTCACCAACGGCGTCGGTGACCGACGGTATTGGTGCATCCAACAGCTCTGCGTCTAGTAGATGACAAGGGAGACTATCAGGGAGAGGCCGAGGTCCTTGGCACGAACGGTGAAGTCTATCGCTCACTGAAATGGCTCATCAACCTGAAGGATACCCGCGAGGGAAAGCGTCGACCGATCTGTCTGTGCAATGGCGGGTTCGCCCATCACTGCTCCTCAGGGTTTAAATGGGAGACCCCGCGTTCGACTCGGCAGCCAGGTCAATCACTACATAGGAGATAACCTTTTTCTGTGGTACATGCGCCGTGAGGCTAGCATCGATATATTTCTGCTGTGTTCTCCGAGGGTTCGAGGAAGAGCAACTCCACCTGTCAGGCCATAACACTCATGTGACGTAAGTAGCCACTGCGAAGTCCTGTCGCGGTGTAGCTTTTCAAACATTTATCGACGCGTGGGCCGTGGCGGGCCAGCATACAGATGAGGGCCGAATGCACCTGACGAGAAGGTGAGGAAACGCGACTGAGTTGGACAAACATTCGGGTTGCTAATAGGCGTAGTGGGTCCTAGTATTGCTGTCGGAAATGCAGCAGCATGTTATAATCAGTGAGGGGTTAACTCGACTCATGCTCTGTTCGACCCGGGAAAGAACTTACGCAGTGCGCACCATTGTCATCTGAAAAAAAAGCAAATCTGATTTCTTCCGTCCGGGTCGATTCTTGCATGTAGAAAGGTCAGCAGCACTTACTAGTCTTCCAGGAAAAATCGCAGGGTTAGCCCACCGGCATACATTTATCATCAGCAGCTGATTCAAGCCCAGGAGCTGAGCGGCCACGATGGTTAAAGCGGAGGCAGAAAGCCGCAAATGATGAGTCCATGTGTACGTCGACCAACCTTCTGATACACTTCAGACGGTTTGAAATATAAATAATATACATCCACGCAGGACAGCATCCGTCGGCCTAACCAAACTCTCATCGGTCAAAAAATGGATCCGAGCCCAAACCGCATCTGACCCTCTGTAGGGATTTCCTGATGCGGTCGGAGAGGCTGTGCAGGGACTGCATGGATTATTGAAAGTTCGAGTTCCTGGCCACACTGTTTGAAAAAAATGGAAACTTAACTCAGAATCTGGAAATTTAGGTTGAGCGAATCTAAAGACTAAGTTTTCGGATGCACGGAGTCAAAAAACATACCTACGTCGAACCGCGGTCTGAACACTGTCTCGTCGGCGAACCTGGTCCTCTCGCCTGACAAGTTCTTACTCGGTCTCCAATCAGGTTTCCTTGCTAAATGAGTACACGTGGATCACTGGGAAGGTTGATTCACCGCCTCGATCGCGAAACGTGTTTCCGAACATCTCCGAGTCGCACTCAATTCTGTTTTTTTTTCTTGCTTTTTGTTTTCTGCGAGCTCATGGTCGCTCGATAAAGAGGAACCACAGCTGATGCCAAGGTCGATAGCGGCGCCGCGGCGTTGGTTCGGAAAGTGCAATGTCCAGTGGGATCCGAACGCCACAGAGACTAAGAAAGTCTTCAATGATCTCACTGCGACGTGACATGGCATCCAACGAGGGTTATGTGTTCCCGGCGGACATCTTTATCATCGGCCTGCACTGGATGCAGAGGACGGGTACGGTCCTCCACTTCCAAGTGCCGACGAATTTATCATCAGGCTTGGTTGGCATCACCGGTACCACATGGTCTCATGTGTGCACGCTCGTAGCAAAAAAAAAAGACGACAAGAAAAAAAAGAGAATTGAGTGGGACTCATTTTGCCGTTCAAAACCGGCGTCGACCGATAAGGCTTAAAAGAAGATTGGTTCCAACGTTCGAAACCCCAGAGCAGTTCCTTCACACCTCCGTACGTCTTCATCGACAACTTGACTCGTAGGCGCACCCGTAACTGATATATCCCTCTGGTATTGACAGCCTATTGTGCCCAGGCGAAACTCAGGTTACGCATTGGTGCCATTCAAGTAACATCTCACCCGCACGACTACTCCTCGAAAGGTATGCTCTCCCTGCCTTCTACGGTAGACGCCGAGTGATTTATGGCACTGCAGTATCATGAAATTCGCCGTAGTGTCGCTTCTTCTATTTGTCGGAGTAACGAGTGCGACGTGGTGCTGGGATCCCCGGAACATCTGCCCCAAGGAGAGTTTTGAAGGCCAAGCTACCACGAACTGCTGCGATCAACTCGGGGTTACCGATCGTCGAAGGGGATGTTGGGTCGAAGGGGAGTTACATGGCAGGTTTACGGTTTGCTGTATCCAGCAATGGGCATGTGAGGGGGTAACGGAATAGTGGGTGTAACAGTGTCAACGCTCCCATCGTGTAGGCCGCCTGCCATTATCATTTCAATGCCCTGAGACTTCTCAACACTATTGTGCCTTTCAGCAATCTCAAGAAATTCATTCAGCCTCACAATCCCGCGCTCTCGTGCTTCCTGTGGAACTACTTTTAGGACTCATTTCCCCTCAGGTCGAACCCCTTGTCTTGAACTGCAGCCGTCTATCGCTGCATCTCAATTAGCGTCGAGCATTTTCCCCTCAAGTTGTATGTCTTTCGGATGCTTCCGGCCCCTGGTCTCATTTGGAATAAAGCGTCTAAGCTTTATACGATCCAGGTATGTGACGTAGATTTCCGATACCGGAGTGTCCTCGTTGCCCACTCTCTGCTAGGAGTACCTATCACTGTCGACTCCTTGCTCTCGGGGCATTCTTATGGAGGCAGGCTTGATGCTGCACGTCTTGATGACTCGGACTCGACGGTTCGTTTTCCACCCTCACCAAAGGTGTCGGTGATCGACGGTATTAGTGCATCCAATAGTTCTGCGTCCAGTAGATGACCAGGGAGTATTGTCAATTCTTAAAAGATTTCCCCCCCGTCTGCGTCGATTGTTGCCTACTAGTATATGGTCATACTTTAATCGGTGAGAATATGTTTTCCAGTGCGCGCCCTCAACTCACAAACCCCCGTCGCTCCTGTATGAAATGCAACGCCCACCGTCAGGCAATAATTTGTGGCACGGCTAGTAGCCTGTCCAGGACGGGGAACTCGGACTTGACTCGGAGCATGAAAGCAAAGATTCAAGTCGATGGGATTAAATCTGATAAGTCAGGTGTGTGGCAAGTGGTAAAATAGTAGAATTGTCTTCGGCGTGAGCTCATTGGTTGTATTGGTTACTTTGGACTGGTCATAGTTCGATTCACGGACCGGCGGGAGCACCACTAGAAATTCAATATGATCGATACTCAACGTGTAGACCCTTGATACGCACATTTCCGGGTTCGACATTCCCTACACAATTGGAAGGCCAGAGGCACTGAGTCGTCCAGGAAATATCGCAGGGTTGGTTCACCGGGATATATTTTTCAGCTTCAAGCCCAGGCTGACGAGGGGGCTGAGCCGCCAAGATCGTCAAAGCGGAGGCAGAAAGGACGATCGCCCGCAAGGGGAGAGGTGACTGACCACGTTGATCAGCCTTCTGATGCACTTCAGACTATTTGAAATATAGTATACATCCCTGCAGGACAGCCTCCGTCGGTCACGGACATTGGGTCTATTGTTCCAAATATGATGGAGCCAAACACTGGTGGCGCGATGATTGTCGGTCACATTCATTTGCATCTCCCATCATGCTCGATCCTACGATTTCACGACAAGGCGAAGAACTTCCAGTTATTGCTAGTGTCCAGTCCCAGTCGACGACTTTGACGGAGGCTTCAAGCTTCAAGCTTCGGTCACTGGTGCGGCACCTTGAAGGCTGGGAGTAAGTTGACAATTGGGGCCGTTTTGGGACCGTTGAAGACACGATGGGCATGTCAATTTCAAACGAACGTCAACATAAAAGCCCGTCCTTGGCGAGCCTTGGCGGCACAACTAAACTCTCATCGGTCAGAAAATGGATCCGAGCCCAAACCGCACCTGACCCTCCATAGGCCTCCTGATTTGGTCTGAGCGGCTGTGCAGGGACTGATCACTTGAAAGTTCGAGTTCCTGGCCACACTGTTTGAAAATAAATCAGAATTTGAAATTTAGGTTGAGCGAATCTATGGCACTGATCTTTTGAGCTTTTGGATGCACCGAGTCGAAAAAATTGGCCTCCCCTACGTCGAACCGCGGTCTGAACACTGTTCGGCGAACCCGGTCCCCTCGCCTGGCAAGTTACTTATTTGGTCTCCAAGATCCACCTTATGTTTCTTTGATAAACGAGTACGCGTGGATCCGAATTGGGAAGGTTGATTCACCGCCTCGAAGAATACAACATGATGTTTCCGAACACCTCGCAGACCAATTTCGCCGTTAGGGACGACCGGAGTCGACCGAGGAGGCTTAAAAGAAGATTGGTTCCAGCACTCGAAACCCCAGAGCAGTTCCTTCACACCTTCGTACGTCTTCATCGACAACTTGACTCGTAGGCGCACCCGTAACTGATATATCCCTCTGCTATTGTGCCCAGGCGAAACCCAGTTCACGCATCGGTGCTTCAAGTAACATCTTCACCCGCACGACTAATCCTCGAGAGGTATGCTCTCCCTGCCTTCTACAGTAGACGCCAAGTAATTCATGGCACTGCAGTATCATGAAATTCGCCGTGGTGTCGCTTCTTCTATTTGTCGGAGTAACGAGTGCGACGTGGTGCTGGGATCCCCAGAACGTCTGCCCCAAGGAGAGTTTTAAAGATCAAGCTACCAATAACTGCTGCGATCAACTCGGCGTTACCGATCGTCGCAGGGGATGTTGGGTCGAAGGGGAGTTACATGGCAGGTTTACGGTCTGCTGTATCGAGCAATGGGGATGTCAGGGGATAACAGACTAGTGGGTGTAATGTCAACGCTTCTGTCGTGTAGGCGGCCTGGCATCATCATTGTTGGTGAATAAAGTACAAGCCACTACGCCACCAAGATAGATGTACACCGCCTAACTGGAGAGATGTCGTGACGAAGTGATAGCAATGGTGATCTGAGGACCTATGCGGGAGATCCGAGCCAGCTGAAATCAGGCCACGCCAACGTGCTCATCGCACATTGCAAAATATTTTTTGATTGGGGTCTCATAAAAACGTCCTTGTGGGATCTCGAAGAAACTTCTGGTGGATGCCAGTAGGGCCGTTGCCCCAGACGTTGTATGGGGCTGCAGTGGGTGAAATGTCCCCCCATCCGAGTAAAGGGCGTGTCTGATACTAGTTCCGAGCACCACCTGTTGGCACGGAAAACAAGTTTAGTCCAAAACGGAACGCGTGAGGCAGTACCGAAACACACCATATCAGCTGGCGCTTGGAAGAGGCGAAGGAGTTGGGGGCGGAGGTGGGGAGAACGTCGATGGGGCGGAGAGGAAGCGGGAGGTCGCTGGGCGAACGCGCGTCGCGCGGCGGGGTGCGTCGGCGCTGTCATCGGGTAAGTCGAGTGCCGCCTGCCCTTGCGATCGTCGAGTATTAATCCTTAACTCTTCACATTGACGAGACCAGGAGCGAAGCAGCTGCAGAGGCCCCCGGACGCTCCCATATATGTTCGGCCGATTTTTGGGGATTTGAGGGCCAAAAAACGGCCATTTCCTTGTCCAAGTTTGGGGATTTCTGGGGATTTCTGGCCATGATTTTGCAGAACCTTGTCCGAGGATTGGGGATTTGAGACCGGGGTGACCAATTTGTGAGAATTTCCCAGTACCTATTGGCGATGACAAGCTGATGATCCGGAAGCGCGATTTTTTCAGAGAAAAAAGAACATATTCTTTTTTGTAAGCCACGTGATGATCCTTGTCCATTTTTGGGGATTTCTGAAAGTATTGGGGATTTGAGACCAAGGATCTGGAAGTTCGGGGGCCGAACATATAGGGGAGCATTAGCGGTAGGGGTGGGGATGAGAAGAAAGTCCGAGTCTGGTGGCGAGCAAAAAACAAATAGCTCAAGGTACAACAGCCACACATGAAAGCAAATAAAGAGAGGTGCGGGACGTGAGTGCACCGGGGGGCAGAACAATTCTCCACAGGGTATCAATGCGAGAGTCGTGACTGAGTTGGAATCTAGACGTTGGGAACAAGTATCATGTGACTGCATTTTTTTCGTGCGCCGTGTAGCGTTGTGGAAAAAACCCCTTGGGGGTGTAAATTACCGAGTACATGACTAGCTACGACAGAGGCCCAAAGGGGGGTGTTTTTTACCGGTAATTTACCTGTATGTATAATCACGTGACCCCCAAATGAGCGGATTTCTACAGAAAGATGGCGGAAACATCGTCATCATTCTTGTTCTCTACAGCCATCAGTGCCACCACACGGGTGGAAACTTCTCTCATAACCTCCGCCGGGCCATCCTCAGCCAATACACGAGCCAAAATTTTTGAACGGAAGTTGACTATGGAGTCGAACTCGGCCTTGAGGGACTCGTCCCGTTGAGGGTTTGGTGGCACTTTTTTGTCGAGCCACGAATCATCACGGTCTTCCTCGTTGGCGGGGTCAACGGTAGCACCTTGGATGTTCTTGATTTCACTATAATTGATGAGTTTTCCATAGGTTGGACCATTACGTGCCTACAAAGGTATGAGTTCACTTCCTCTTTAAAAATGACGACACTTACTTTCTTCTCAGTTTGATGAAATTGACGAATCTGAGTCATGGCTGTCATGGATGCTATGGACAAGCGAGCACGGAGGGGTGGGGTCAACCAGGTAAATGTCAAAACAGTTCGTTCTTCGGGCATGGAGTTGGCTCGTATTGCAAAGAGCTTGATTGCAAGGGACTATAAACCAAGGTATTAGACCCTTATTAATCAAAGATTATAATCATAACTTACCGGAAGTACGAGGGAAAAATCAACGCCAACGAGAGACTTCCAGTAAGCCAGCATGTCGTGGGCTTCAGTGGAAGGGGGTTGGTTGTAAGGGTACTGGCTGCGTGCAGCGTGCATACTTCGCGAGCTCTGCAACAAGCTGTTGTTTGAAGGCCTTACCCCTACCTTTCCAGCTCATGAGTTCTGGTTTATGACCATGGTAAATTTCCTTCTCCGCAATCATAACAAGATAGTTGGCGACGTTTGTGAAGACTTTTCTGTGTCGGATACCAGTGAAGTCGATACCTTGGTCTCGTACAGGGTCCCAGATATAGCCAGCATCGTCATTCTTGAATAAATCTGAGGCAAGATATGCTAAAGAGTAATAGTGTGAAATTAATGGACATATGTGTTGCAATACTGCCACGTACCAGGATCAAGATAGGTGGCTGTGAGATAAGCACCTGCAGCTGATGACAATCGGCCACCATCCGCGAAGAGCTGTGCATGCCGGTGGTTGAGGATTGCTATGACCTCTTCCCTGACGTCGTTTGGTATCTCATTCTGTTTGTCTCTCAGAGCATGCATCGTCTTTTGAAGGAACGCATGCCAATACACAAACACATCACCAGTTGTCGCTTCGTTGGCCTCGAGACAAGTGAGTGCATGAAGAGCAGGTAGTCCAATACTGATGAGCTTATGAAGATTGATTTTGAATAGTGCTGTTTCAATCGACGCATTGTTCACACTGAAAAACTGTGCATGGTCCTTTGACGATATTCAGCTGATTGCATATATGTATTGAAATGGAAATTCTACCTCCAGGTCAAATTTTCCTCTCGCAGAAACAAGTTTAATCACCTCTAAATTCCGTTGAACACTCAGACAAGCTAGAATGATGGTTCCAAAGTGAGTCTTTCCAATCACCTCGAGTCTGCGTCCAATCTTGAGCTCCTTGCGAGCTGCGGTGAGTTCGGCGGCACCAATATGAGACTTGTGGAACTTGGTAATGATTGCGCGAACAGTTGCTGTGGTCTACAGATAAAATAAATAGACAGGATGATTGTCAAAAAAAAGCACTCACAGGTTTAAAGAAATCTAACAAGACGACATTTTTCAGAGTGTTGCTGATGTGGTGTATGATGTCCGGAAGGTTGAGTATGGTCAGAACCCTATCAACGATGAGAAGACGGGATAATCTTGTATTTCCGGTACTGTCGGTGACGATGGCGGTGAATCGAGAGGCGCCAATGGCATTGATTGTCTACAGTATTTGATGATTAAACAATGGTTGGTTAGATATTGTGGGCACATGTTTGACTTGTCTTACCTCTTCTTGAAAGTCAGCAATCCACTTGCCCATGTGCAAATCACTTGTAGCCTCACGTCCCTCCATGAAATACACCTTCCCCTGCTCTGTTGAAACATGGAGTGTCCAGAAAGCATCACAATTCTTTGCAGTTCCACCATCGCAGGATATGGTGAGATTCTCTTGTGTTTGCAAATACTTCAACTGCTGATCGTAGACATGCTCTGCCTTGGCAGGAATTTGCTCAACTTCTAGTGTCTCTGAACTCGCTAGACGATATGAAGAATCCATGATGGTGAAGATGTCATGCCACTCAGACTTTGACACAAGGTGCGTCGGCAGCCTGTGGATACAGAATAGCTTGACAATGGCGAGATCCAATAGGGCATGTCATTTTTTCTTTTCACCTGCCTTCGCCTGCTCATACAGAGAGAGCAGCTTTGATAATCCATCATTCGTCTTGATCTTCTTCACAGTATGGTCCTGTGCTTTGCCATTGTTGCCAGCATCCAGAGCGTCCAGTTTTCATGATACTGAATTTTTCAGGGTAGCCTCGCATGCAAGCATCCGGAGTTCCCGTGATAACTTGAAGCATTTTGTAGCATGACGAATGGTGCGCTTTGTTCTGTGGTTTACAAAGGTATAGGTGCATGACTGGCCAGCACATTGATGAAGTATTTTTGTTGGCTCTTTTTGGCGGTAACACCTCACCAGAAGAGCATTGAGAATACTCTTTTCTGGACATCCACCCACTGACTTTGCCACTAAGGACTGCGGTGCTGGCTCAGGAGCGTCAACCAGTAGATTATCATCAAAGACCCAGTCATCTTCCTGGTCAGTGTAATCAGCCTTGGCCTCTTCAGGAGTGGTGCGAGAGGGTACAGGTGCCACCGGGACAATAATGGGAGCAGGAGCTGAGCGCTTTTGGGGGATTTGGATGTACTGGGTGGAGCTGGTGTGTTGGCTGTTGTTGATTTGACATTGGTTGGTTTTAATTTTGGCTTTGCAGCCTGCTTTGCCTTGTTTTTGTTGCGACTAGAGGTTCCAGTACTTGAGTCCTTCTGGACTGGCGTCAACTTTGGAGTGGCAGGTTTGGAGCTGGGGACTACTGGTTGGAATGTGGTGCTGGACGGCAGGAACGGGGTGCCCACAGAAAGATACGATTCCAGAGACCTTGAGTTTGGGATCATTGACGAAGCTTTGATGGCAAAGGTGGGTTCCTGTTGTGATAATTGTTAGAGTTTGATCTAGAATGAAACAGACGACACACATTATCCTCAAGAAAGCTGACAACTGCTTTCAAGATATCTACACGCCGCAAGAGGCACTCTCCTCCTGGAACAAGCTCCCTTGCTGCTCCCAAGTAGCACTCAATCACATTTTGCGAGAGGATTGAACATGAATGTTTGTCCTTTTGTCGAGTACATGGAATGGCGAGAATTTTGAACTCCTCACCAATATGTTCCATAAGCCACCAGGATATAATAGCAGCCCATTCATCAGGTACAGGAAAGCTGAGAGAGTCGGCATAGCCAACAGTTTTATTGGGTACATCAACAATGATACTGACCCAATGGTCGCCAGCGTTATCCTGGTCAGGTAAAGCAGTGGTCCCTCCACAAATTTGGACCGATAAATTCATTGCTAGCTTCGTATAGGCACCACTTTGAAGAGCTTTGCCAATTTGTCAAACACAAGTCGCGGAGCGGTCCATCTGGTACGAGGACTTAGTGTATCGGAAAACAGACTGCAGCTTATCGACAGTCAACATATTAATGGCATAGGCTCTAGATCCCATCTTCAAGAGTGTAGCATTCAATACCACACCCATTTGATCCATATGGGAAGATGCTAACCATTTCTCAGAGCAGTACTTGGCAAGCAATTCAATGTTCGGCAGGCCCATCGACACGGGTAATGTTCCCTTCCACAGAATCCTCCCAAGCAGGTTTTTCGACTCGTTCTCCCCCTTCTGACCCTTATTCATGAGCCAGGCTAGGGCCAACGACCAACAGCTCTTTGCAGCGACAAGTTCGTGCATGTTCTTCCAGTAATCGATGACCCAAAATGGGAGCCGCAAATCACCACCAGCTGGCATCGGATAATTGAATGACAGGTAAAGCTTGGCAATGACATCATCCTCAATTTTTCTTTGGAGGTAGTCAACATCTTCTAGGGTCGGCATCGGGAATCCAAGAAGTAACATGGCCAATCTGGCATCGACGGTGCTTGGAGCCTCTGTCCATACTTTTTCCTTGCCTCTGAGGTCGGGTGGGGAATCAGTGGGAGGGGTAGGGAACCGAAGGAGATCAGCGACATTGAGTTGTGTGTCAGGGAGAAGTATAGCAAAAATATCATCCAGAATTGATGTCCCCATGACTGGAAGCAAGGGCAGAGAATTGTATTGGACCATCTGTATGTTACATGGAAAATTTATCATGATCATACCATGTGATGTATGTTTTTTACTGACGATATCCTAGGAGGTGGTAATTTACTAGGCACGTGACCATATTTACTGGTAAAAAAGGGGTCTGGTAAAAAACTAGAGGTTTTTTCCACAGCACTAGCACCGTGGCCAAAATTCGGGCTTTTGGCATCCCGACCCACAACCGCTAACGCATGGAGAGCATAACCTGATGCAATGCTCAAGCCTTCAATTCTGTGCATTTCGCAGGCCTTTCATTTACAGGACGCGTGCTGTCTGGTGGTTGTGGCAACGACAATGATAGTGCTGTGTGAAATCATAGGTGAGGGTTGTGAAAGGCCTTCTGTCCAGCGAAGTTGGAAGTGCTAGCGACATTGGAAAGGCTGAGGGGGGCAGGGGGGGGGGGGGGGTGAGGAAGTCTGGTACGCCCCTCATCCTGATCGTAGCCAGGTGCTAAAATATCGTCGTACTAGGCCTTCATTGGCTGGTTGGCACTCATCCCTCAGATAATATCGACTTTGCCATGTCAGATCCCTGCTGCACACCCAACTGCATGGGGTATGCATCCTTCACTCTCAACACTATCTCAGGTCGAACCCCTTCAAGTTGTCTTGAACCGCAGCCATCTATCGCTGCATATCATTGTGTCAAGCATTTTCCTGTTAAGTTGTATGCCTTCCGTATGCTCCCCTCCCATATGTGTGCAACATCACCGTCAAACAGTTCGTTTAATTTAGAACCAATACTGTGGGGTGTCTAAGCTTGATGCAATCCAGGTATTACCTATCACTGCCGACTCCATGCTCTCGGGGCGATATGAAGGCAGGCTTGTGGATGCTGCATGTCTTGATGACCCGGACTCAACGGGCTGTTTTCTACCCTCACAAAGGCGTCGGTGACCGACGATATTAGTCCATCCAACAGTTCTGCGTCAGCTCAATTGCTGAATAGGATAAACCTTTTCTGTGGTACATGGGCCGTGAGGCTAGCATCGACGTATCTCTGATCTGTTTACCGAGGGTTCGAGGCTCGGTATACATCCCCGCAGGACAGCATCCGTCGGTCATGGACATTGGGTCCTATTGTATGATGGAGCAGAGCAGTGTGGTATATGATGCTTGGAGTCGGTCAGATTCATTTGCATCTCCCATCATGCTCGATCCTACAAATTCACGACAAGATGAAGAACTTCCAGTCCTTTCCAGTGTCCGGTCCCAACCGACGTTGACGGGGGGCTTCAACCTTTGGTCACCGGCACGGCACCTTGAAAGCTGGGAGAAAGTTGACACCGTTGGAGACAAGTCGGGCATGTCAATTTCAAACTATGTTGACGTAAATACTAAAAGCCCATCCTTGGCGGCGCAATCAAACTCTCATCAGTCAAAAAATGGATCTGAGGCCAAACCGCACCTCTGAAGGGATTCCTGATCTGGTCTGAGAGGGACTGCATGGATCATTTGAAAGTTCGAGTTCCTCCTGGCCACACCGTTGAAAAAATGAATAACTCAGAATTTGAACTAGGTCGAGCGAACCTAAACAGTGAGTTTTTGGATGCACTGAGTCGAAAACATTGGACCTTCCCTACCTCAACCCGCAGTCCGAACACCATCGGCGAACCCCAGGCTGGTCCACCCGCCCAACAAGTTCTTACCAAGATACACCTCAGGCTTCCTTGATAAATGAGTGCACAGGTAACATCGGGAAGGTTGACTCACCGCCTCGGGCGTGATCAAGAACACTACGTGTTTCTGAACACCTCACAGACCAATCTTGCCATTAGAAGCATCCCGCGTCGACCAAGGAGGCTTAAAAAGAAGATTGGTTCCAACATTCGAAACCCCAGAGGAGTTCCTTTACACCTTCGTACGTCTCCATCGACAACTTGACTCTTAGGCGCACCCGTAACTGATATATTCCTCTGCTATTGTGCCCAGGTGAAACTCAGGTTACGCATCAGTGCCATTCAAATAACATCTCACCCACACAACTACTCCTTGAAAGGTATGCTCTCACTACCTTCTCCTGTAGATGCCGAGTGCTTTATGGCACTGCAGCACCATGAAATTTGCCGTAGTGTCGCTTCTTCTATTTGTCGGAGTAACAAGTGCGACATGGTGCTGGGATCCCCGGAACATCTGCCCCAAGGAGAGTTTTAGAGGTCAAGCTATCAATAACTGCTGCGAACAACTCAATGTTACCGATCGTCGAAGGGGATGTAGGGTCAAAGAGGCATCCATGTAAGACTTTTGTAATGTCTTCCAGTACTTACTGGGGAGACATTATAATGTCCCCCCCATAAAAGAGGTCAGGTCGATATTATAATTCTACTTACGCACCCTTGTCGTTACATTATAATTCTGTGGTTAACTACAATCTAATTCCTCTTATTCTGTCCTCGTCATTATTATATTTCTAGCTCCCTTGCCGTCAATTATAATCCCATGCCATCAATTACTATAGTGCCTCTACATTATTCTGAGTTCGAGTTTATGAGAAATCTGTCTTTCCAGGCGGGCACCGCAAAATTTTTCATGCACACATCTATCGTGCTCAGTTACCAGTTTAATCACCGTTATTTACTCTTGTTTGTTCATTGCTGGTATTGTGAGCAGTCCACACCCTTTCGTGTACATTCTATCGTGCTCAGCTGGTTCCACTTATTGCAACTTCCCGTTCTGCCACTACATTTCTCTTTGCCTATCACCATCTCCCTTGAGCCTGTCCAACGACTGCCCCTCGCCCCCAACGGCCGCCCCTCGTGTCCAACAACCACCCCTTGTGTTCAACAACCGTCCCTCGTGTTCAACAACCACCGCTCATGTTCAACAACCACTGCTTGTGTTCAACAACCGTCTCTAATGGCCGCCCCTCGCCCCCAACGACTGCCCCCCGCCCCCAACGGCCACCCCTCGTGTTCAACAACTGTCTCTCAGGCCAAATGGCCGCCTCTTGCCCCCAACAACTGCCCCTGACCCCCAATGGCCTCCCCTCGTGTCCGACAATCGTCCATCGGACCCAACTGCCACTCCTCCTAGCCAACGGTCACCCCTCGTATTCAATGGCCGCCTCTTGCGTCAAACGGCCACCCCTCATTCCCAACGGCCACCCCTTGTGTTCAATGACTGTCCCTCGGGCCAAATGGCCGCCTCTCGCCCCCAACAATTGCCCCCCACCCCCAACAGCCTCCCCTCATGTCCAATGACCACCCCCGGTGCACCAGTTAGTTTATATATATATAGTATAGTGTGTAGTCACTTTGTATTATATATCAGTACAAGCAATAGTGGCTGTGCTGCATGCTGCAACCATGTCATTTTATTGACCAGACTTTACATGAGTCATTTCTGTAACAATAGCTCCTTGTAGACAATGTTGGTAACAATGTTGTCCTCTTGATCATCAGGTAAAATAAATTGGCAGTCTTCTCTTTGCTGTACTCATGATATTGCTGTGTAGAGCTGACCATGTGTGAAGATGGATGTTTGAAGATCTAGAATGATGTGGTCAAGTGTCAATCCTGCACAACTATGAAAGGTCACTGCATATACAAGATGTAAGGGAAATTGAATGTGATGTAGGGTCCAGCTTGCATGATGTGGTTTGAATTCAAAGCAAATTTGTGGAAGGTATCGCATGTCTCCTAGCTTTTTGGTTCAGTTGTCAATGTCATGTATCTGGAGAAAATGACCCCCAATATTTTCAACAACAACATGTGCATTCTTCACCATTTTCTTGTCAAGGGACAGATTATGCAGAAGGCAGCATACAGCACCTCTCTTGAGGTTGAGTTGATGTGGTGGAATGCCATTGTGATGGAGAAGTGATAAGAAATTGAGAGAGAGCATTGTGGGGCATTGGTGAGGATGACATTGTTTTCCTTGACAACATGAGCACTGTAGCAACACACTGATAATTTTGTCAGATCCTTGCAACATATATTGTCTTTCTAAAACAATCGCACCTGTGTCACCTGGCAATTTTATCAAGAATTCGGTCATTGAATAGGAATTGACAGGACTGAGAAGAGCCCATTTGAGACAGGCAATTGAGTTGTCAAGAATATTCAAAGGAAATAGAAATTAAATAGCTTCACTGTCATCTTGAAGACATTGTATGAGAGGGAAACTTGTCAGTGGTGATAATCTTCTCCTATATCATCTATGAAATTTGTGAATTCAGGGTCTTTGGCTGTATGATGTGCGTCATGAAGTGTCAAAATCTGAAATGATGTCCACAAATAGATGATTGTACAGATGTGAGGATGAGTGGAGTTATCCCATGACCACAGACCACAGGAGTGACTTGGCAAATTTCTCCAAGACCAATGAATGATATACCTCTGAATGCAGTATGCCGTCTCAGAGGTACAAGTGGAGTAACCAGAGGTCAGAGTGATCAACCACAAATGAATGGATCAACCAAAATGAATGGCATAAAGACAAATGATATGAGGACAAGGTGAATGTTGATGAAGACCCAAAAAATGTGGAGACATTGGAGATGTCAGAGGGTTGCAAAGTGGAGGAGGATGTGGATGTCAGATCCATTTGTCCAAAGATAATGGTCAAGGAGTTGAGGATTAATGGAAAATGGCAAAAACATCGGAGGAGGATGGAGATGTCGGAGGATGAACGGAGGGATGTGCCCTAATCCAATAGCAAAGACCTAAACTTGAAAGACCATTGTCAGGCCAGGATGGAATAGGATCAGAGGGGTGCAGAGTGATTGAAAGAGGGTGTCAAAGGAATGGTGTCAGTTCAAATATACTGTCACGTAGCATGTTTCTCAATGTTGGAAAACATCGGATGTGTCATATGAGTTGGAGTGGAGTAGTGGAAGAGCAGATGCAACAAGTCCAACATCTTGCAGAAAGGACCTGGCTTCAACTTATGTGTTGCGCCCCATTCTTTGATGTGGTCCTAGATTTTGGATTGGCAGATGTCGGAGGTTGAGAGAAGTGGACGTGCAGAGCAGATGTACAGAGATGTAGACATGAGAATGAGGATGAGGACGAAAGGTAATGGCAAGCATATAGTGATGTATAATATTCAAACTGAGGAACTACGACAGAATTCGTACTACTTATAGTAAATCAGAAGTGGGTCAGTAACTACTATAGGTAAGGTGTGGATGTCGGAGTTACTCATCAGAGCAATTGGAGTATGGAGAGGAGCAAATGTGAAATGAACATCAAGGTGTCTACTTGTCAGCATAATCAGAATGTTAACTAGTAGAGATGTCAATAAGTACTATCATGAAAATCATTGGATGTTGGATCAGATAAAACGTCGGAGTTGTTGGATGTGTTGGATGTATGAATTGCATGGTTATGACAGGAGGCGATAATTCAGAGGATTTGGATGAAACCAATAATGCTCGACAAGAAAATGTAGTCCATGTTAGAGTACAGTGACTCAAATAATTGTCCGGATGTGTTACGGACTTACCGGTTTGTATGTTACGCGCTTTTCCCTTGCATTGTACCTTCGTCATTTCTTTGACTCATCGGACCGCTTATTCATTTACCTTTACTCTACCATTCTCCTTTAGTATACTTCGCTCCCGCGCTGACTCGCACTCTGCAGTAGGGATTACTCAGTCCGCAGTTGTCTGACTCACTTCGCACTGCCTTTCCGCAGTTACTGACTCATCCGCACTGCCTTCCGCAGCTACTGACTCACTCGCTACCGCTCGTAGCCAGTACTATATAAACCCCATGTACCATAGCTACATTCTTTAGATTTAGCAACCACTTTGCTCTTCGCCTTTCCACTTCCTGCATACTCTGCCCGAACCTTGGAACGGTTTGTTAAGCATAACAAGTTGCTAAATCTCGTTAGGTTCGCCCAGAGTGAAGAGAGCAACTACCAGACAAGTCAAGACATTGCGCTTCTTTGAAGACTTCACCAGTAACCCATTCAGCATGCCAGAAGCCCGACAGGAGGAGCTAAGTCCTCAAGACAGTATCGATTTTACACTCATCCAGCAGTACATCGAATCGGAGATCCGTCGCATCCTACAGCAGGTGCTTGACGAAGAACTAGACAACGACGAGCATCGCCCCCACGGCGAGATAGCAGAGAGCATCCATCTTGCTCGGCAACACCAGATCGTGCGTTACAACACCCGACAGAACGAACTCGAAAGCTTTCGCGTTCAAGAAGGACCTCAGACAGGTCGGATCACAGAGATCAGAGAGTTTATCGGTGTCCAGACAACCGTTATCAGAAGATTGATTAGGACGCTCACATCGAGACGTCCCAGAGCCACATCATCATGTCTTACTCGAAGCAGCAGATCTACGCCCACTTCACCATCGAAGAACAACAAACTGAGTACAACCGCTGGGCACGAAACGAGAGACTTGACCCCTTCTCGAGACCAACAGACGCGCAGGAACAGAGATTCCTTAGAGATTTACAGAGGAAATACTCTGAACGTTTTGCCACCGATTCCGCCGACGAGTCCCCTGACGAATTTATTTTTGACTCCGCGCAGTCAGATATCGAACAGACGCCTAGAACAGGGAGTCATTTTCAATCCTTACCTGTATCCCGAACCCCATCTTCATCCCAACAACCCGACTCCTCTTCTCCTCCGCAGACTCTAAACATGGCAGAAGCTCTGGCTGTACAAACAATGGATACATCCAAGATCATCAAGGATCCTGGGATGTTCAAGGACAGATACACCTTTGATGAGTGGTGGAAAGCCACCAAACTATACATCAGGTTCCAAAAGAGCCTCACAGATGATCAGAAGATTGTTGCGGTACTATCCCGCATGATGGAAGGGTCCGGCAGACACTGGGCCAGTAACAAGTTAGACGCTCTTACCGCTGACAACGAGAACATCACCTGGCTGGGTTTTTCCGATGATATCACCACACGATTCTCCATCGCCAACAAGTCCGTCGCTGCCAAAGCGAGACTCAAAGTCCTGAAACAAGAGAAACGCACTGTTGATGAGTTCTTGGATGAATTTGAAGAACTCTTGGGACTGTCAAACCTTGGCGAAGAAACTGGGAAATACATCCTAGAGAAAAACATCAACCGCAGAATCTCTGAACAAGTGGCTAGCGATGGCAAGACATACACCGATTACGCAAAGGAGATCCGAAACAAGGGACGATAGATGGAAGGACACGCACTGGTCATCCGAGGTGGCGGCGACATGCGCACCGGATCGGGTACCACTTATGGTGGTCAGGGCAAGGCCATGGAGATCGACAAAGCAGGAGTAGCCCGTTGCTACAACTGTCAACGCTTCGGTCATCTGGCTAAAGACTGTAGCGCTCCAAAGAAAAAGATGGTCGCAAGTGTTTCAACTGTGACCAAGAAGGCCATATTGCGCGCAACTGCCGCAAGCCAAAGAAGAACTCCGGAAGGGTTAGGAAGGTATCCGAGGAAGATGCCGAGAATGATCTTAGAAGCTGACAAGAAGGATTTTCCCGAAGGGTCCGATTAAACGACGCTAAGTCGCGACCCTTATCTATCAAACGGACTTGCTTGCCTTGTATGACTGCAGACAATAGAACCTATGTCATCCCTGCCAAGCGAGCCGCTGCGTCAACTAAGATTGTGAAAGGAGATAAACCTCCGAAAAGACGAGAAATCAGGCTGTTAGCTCAGCTCAGGACACGACGAGGACCAAAGGTTATCCGACCTGAGGTTGACAGCGGATGTGAACGCACATGCATCCATCCCAGAATAGTACATGAACAGAACCTCCCCACGCGAGGAATACCGCCCGTAGCAATTCTAAATGCGGATGGATTGCCAAATCGACAACAGAAAGCGAACCAACTTGCCGAAGTCAAACTGGATTTGGGAGCACATCAGGAAACCATGGAAGCAATGGTACTGGACATTGGGAGAACGGACATGCTCTTGGGACATGACTGGTTGGTACATCACAACCCCACAATCAATTGGACAACTGGCGCAGCAACATTTAACCGGTGCCCAACAACATGCCGAACCAAACACTCGGATTTCAGGATTAACCTTAATGGTCGCAAACACCAGGTTCGCATGATTGAAGTGTGCGACAAAGATGCACCCAAAAAGTCGGATCAGAAATGGAAGCCTGGAGACCCTATTTTGGAAGCTGTCACTCCCACACCACCTCCCACAACCAAACGACCCTCATATGTTGAACGATTTGCTCACCTCTTCGAAAAAGAGAACTTTGACAAGATCCCAAAGGAGAGGGAATGGGACCATGGTATTGAACTTACACCGGACGCACCAAAGGAACTAGGGGGAAGTACATATCCTATGACGCAAAAGGAACAAGAGGAATTGGACGCATTCATTGACGAGGGTCTAGCGACAGGAAAGATCTGCCCGTCCAAATCCCCTTATGCCTCCCCTTGCTTCTTCATCAACAAGAAGGATGGCTCCAAACGATTGGTACAAGATTACTGCATGGTCAATAAATTCACGGTCAAAGACAAGTTCCCACTCCCACGAATATCCGATCTCTTGGATGTACTGAAAGATGCGGTCTACTTCAATAAAATGGACATCATGTGGGGCTATAACAACGTCCGGATTAAGGAGGGCGACGAATGGAAAGCTGCCTTCCTCACCAGTCGAGGATTGTTCGAACCATTGGTCATGTTTTTCGGTCTTTGCAACTCCCCGGGAACATTCTCTCGAATGATGGCTAGTCTATTCCGGGACCAGATCCGCCGACGTATCTGCATGATCTACATGGATGACATCGTGGTTATCGGTAAAACCAAGGAAGAACTCGCGCGAAACACTGAAGAAATCCTACAGATCCTATCGGACAATGATCTGTTCCTAAAGGAGAAGAAGTGTTTATGGGAAGTAACAAAATGTCCTATATTGGGATATGTGGTTGGTGAGGGACGTGTGGAGATGGAAACTGAGAAGGTGGATACAATTCGAAACTGGCGAGCACCCACATCAAAAAAGGAAGTTCAGAAGTTCCTTGGATTTGCTAACTTCTATCAATGTTTTATTGAAGGGTACTCAAACATCGCGAAACCTCTCACCGCGCTCACAGGCGGTACGGCATTTACTTGGGGACCAACAGAGCAGCAAGCTTTTGAAGGTCTCATACGGGCAATTACATCGGCACCAGTCTTGGCATTACCGAAATCGGAGGGACAGTTCAGGGTGGAAACCGATGCATCGGGCTATGCAATTGGAGCAGTACTCTCTCAGAAGCAAGACGACAAATGGCACCCCATCGCGTTCTTGTCGCGGACCATGTCCGCGGCCGAACAGAATTATGAGATATACGACAAAGAACTCCTGGCAGTCGTGGAAGCATTGAAAGATTGGAGACACTATCTGCTTGAAGCCAGGGAACGTTTCGAGATCTTGACCAATTATAAGAACCTGGAATATTTCCGTCGTCCTCAGGACCTAAATCAACGACAGCGACACTGGAAACGCTGGAAAATGAAGTTACAAGACTATGACTTCGAATTACGGCATGTACCTGGCAAGACCAATGCAAAAGCGGACATCCTGTCACGTTTACCCTGGTATGAAGCGGAACTCGAACCACAGGACAGTGACCAAATGCTCAAGGAGGGACTATTCTTGAAACGATTGGAATCAGAAGATGTGGTACAAATGGAGATGTTCACGGAGGAACAATTCTTTGAAGGGGGTGAAACATCTGATTCCATCAAAATTGGAAACATCACGACGATCGAAAATCCGTGGATTGCACGCATCAAGGGTTCAAACCGCATGGAGACAGAAGTAGCCCAGGGTCTAAAGAAGAATCCTCATTGGTATCAACAGGAAAACGGCATCACATATGCAGGCGAACGAGTCTATGTCCCGCCAGATCCACAATTGCGACAAGAATTGATGTTTGAATCACACGATGCACCAGTGGCTGGACATCCAGGACAGTACCGGACACATGAACTCCTCACTCGCACCTACTGGTGGCCTACCATACTGCATGATGTGAAGAAGTACGTGAAGGGTTGCGACACTTGTCAACGCAACAAGATTAACCAACAAAAGCGACATGCTCTGCTACATCCCCATGCAGCACCAAGTCACCCATGGGAAGACATAGGGATCGACGTCGTGGGACCGATACCAGAATCTGATGGAAAAAACGCAATTCTGGTCATCATGGATAGACATTCAAAGATGCTTCACCTCATTCCGACAACCGTGGAACTATCGGCTGAAGGATTAGCCAAGATCTATCGGGATCAGATATGGAAGCTTCATGGGATCCCCAAGAAGATCATCAGTGATAGGGGACCACAGTTCGCTGCGAAGTTCATGGAGATACTCTGCCGCATGTTAGGGATCAAGAGGAACCTGTCCACCGCATACCACCCACAGACTGATGGACAGGCCGAGCGATCGCATCAGGAAACAGAAGCATTCTTACGAAACTTTGTCAACCATCTACAGGATGATTGGGCAGAATGGATCGCAATCACAGAGTTCCAGTACAATGACAAAGAACACCAGGCAACGAAGCACACCCCATTCTACCTCAACTACGGTTTACATCCGTGGAAGGGAGAACTTGTGTTAGAAGATACCAATCCGGCTGCCAACGACTTCTTGAAAAAACTCAAACAGGCACGAGAAGAAGCCAATGCTGCGCTGAAACAAGCACAGGATCAGATGAAGAAGACAGTTGACACACGGCGAAGTCCGTCTCGGGACTACTGCATCGGAGACAAGGTGTGGCTGGAAGGGACTAACATCAGGACCAATCGACCCTCAAAGAAACTTGATGCACTCCGACATGGACCATTCAAAGTCCTAGAGAAGAAAGGAGCTAGCGCGTACCTTCTTGATCTTCCGAAGACTTGGAAGATGATTCACCCTGTGTTCAACGAGACCCTGTTGTCACCATATGAAACTCCAAAGTACACCATCCAGAAAAAGAAACCAGCCCCTGATCCGATCATCGTCGAAGGACAAGAAGAGTACCATGTGTCTACGATCCTGGACTCTCGAAAGTTCCACGGAAAGATCCAGTACCTCGTCCAGTGGGAAGGATATGGCCCAGAAGAGAACACATGGGAACTGCGAGCTAATGTTCAGAACACTCAAGATTTGATCCATGATTTCCATTGGCAGAACCCGTCACGTCCACGATAAAAGACACCCGTTGAAATCAGCAACAGCATCGACCTCATCAGTCAAAAACCCACCGAGTTCTCCGCTCCGTCTTCAATATAGCTACTCCATTCTTCCTCTATCTCTCCAACATCCTCCGCACCATGTCCACCGCCACCACCACATCCACTGAAACCAACCCCGCCATCACTGCCCTCATGGGTGAAGCCCTCTCCATGAGAGACCAGATCCACGCGCTAGAAGCCTCGCTCGCCGACATCCTGCATCGACAGATGCACATCCGCCTCCATTCCTTATCCGACCTCCCCGTTGCACCAACCCCCGAAGAGAAACAAATCCTCGGGAACTACACCCATACGCTGGTCGTTGAAAACCGGCGCATCTGACTAGCCGTCCGGAGTCTCGAGCTCGCCGTCGCCATCAACGAAGAGCTAATAGATGATTGGAGCCTCAAGGAGAATGGCTCCTGGACAAACAACGACGATGCTGGAGGATGGGGACAATGACTCTGTGAGGACACAGAGCTTGAGGAGGGGAACATGTTATGGACTTACCGGTTTGTATGTTACGCGCTTTTCCCTTGCATTGTACCTTCATCATTTCTTTGACTCATCGGACCGCTTATTCATTTACCTTTACTCTACCATTCTCCTTTAGTATACTTCGCTCCCACGCTGACTCGCACTCCGCAGTAGGGATTACTCAGTCCGCAGTCGTCTGACTCACTTCGCACTGCCTTTCCGCAGTTACTGACTCATCCGCACTGCCTTCCGCAGCTACTGACTCACTCGCTACCGCTCGTAGCCAGTACTATATAAACCCCATGTACCATAGCTACATTCCTTAGATTTAGCAACCACTTTGCTCTTCGCCTTTCCACTTCCTGCATACTCTGCCCGAACCTTGGAACAGTTTGTTAAGCATAACAGGATGTTTGAGCCATTTTGATTGTTTGCTCAATAGCTCCAGGGGCAAGACACACAAGACCAAAGTGTTGGTGTATGACAGATGGAGCCACATTGTAGCTATAGAAATATATAACAATTATGTAATTCTAATAAGTTTCCATGGAGATATATACAATTCAATCTGGTAACTCATTCAGACAATTATTTGGGTGACAATCATTTCCCCTCAGGTCGAACCTCTTGTCTTGAATCGCAGCCGTAGAGTGGCAAAAAGCTGGGGAAGTACTTCCTCAATCATCCAACAAGAGGTATAACTTATTTAGCCTTGAGTGACTGTATTAAGCTTGTAGTGTTTAATGTGAGATCCTGCACAGTAAAACAATTTTGGGAGGAGCTCTGCTTTGTCCTTACTGGTGAGAAAGTGTCACAAGTACTCAAGGTTCAGAGGATCAGTAATCGTCGGACAAATCCATATATGATTATGTGGGTAAGAAAGGAGATTGCAGCAAGTTTCGTGCACATAATGCGAGCGGGGACTCGAGAACGATCCTTTACAATGTTAGAAACCTTTAAGGGGATCTTTGGGGTTCCCGGAGGCAATCAGAGATACCTCTTCTCTGATAAGGTAGTCAGTAGTTGGCGAGTGTCCATCTGGCAAGCCTGGCAAGATAGGAAGATCCTACCAAGCCCTAACATTGTTATAGACAGAAGACTAACCACTAGGTTAGCAATGTGGAATGTCAACGGTTTTCACTCAAAGAAAGCACAGATTGTTGACTTCCTCTTCACAGAAAAAATCACAGTGGCTGCCCTGCAGGAGACATTGGTCTCAGTGGCAAACTATGTCTTGCGAGTGGAGGGATATAGGAGTTTTGTGGCTCTAAGAGTGAAAGAGTTTCGCGGACATGCCATTTTGGTTGATAATCGATATCCAGCCTATGAGATCTCACATGAGGACCAGCAAATCCTGCATGTTAAGGTTGCTGGGATACCCAAGTTTGGAAAGCCAGTACACATTATTGGGGTGTACCTGCCGTCAGGCGGTAACTTTCCGGTAAAACATACGGCCTTGATAAACAAGTGTATTGATATCAGTGACAGTATCTTTAAGGAAGATAATGATGCCATAGTAATATGCCTAGGAGATTTCAATGTGACTGAGTCTGTTATAGATAAGCGTGTGGGCTGGCATGGGCTACATGCCCTGTGGTGAAGGATCCCTAAAGGGGCTCCATTTAGTTGGTTCCCCAAACAAGGGTCTGTGAAGGCTATAGATCACATCCTTACCACACCTGCTGGAGGAGAGGTTGTTTGAAGGCCTAGGGTAATGAAGGTGTATGATGTTACACAAGACAAAATGCAAACTTTGGCCTCTGCAAATGATAATGAGAAAGAGTTTGTGAAGGAATATTTTGCAAAAAAGACTTTGGCTGCAGAGAAAGATAGCCTTTCCTTGCATCCAAAGATAATGCAATACTTTGAAGTTGGCTATAATATTCTAAAAGAATTTGTCATTTAAGTAATAAGATATTTTGCTGACAGGAAAAAACATATTTCTCTGGACAAAAGTTGAAAGGGAAAGGAATGGAAAATTTTTATTTTTCACATTTCATTGGGGCATTGAGAATGTTTTGCTTTTGCATCTGTCATGTGTCCTGCCAAGTGATTATTTTGTCAATTGCTTTCATAACATATTTTGCATGTGCCAAAGTTTTTTTAAACTTTAGCACATGTGAAATTTGAAATATTCAAACTTTGGCACATGCAAAATGCATTTTGAAAACAATTGACAAAATAATCATTTGGCAGAACACATGGCAAATGCAAAAGCAAAACATTTTTAATGCCCAAATGAAATGTGAAAAATAAAAATCTTCCATTACTTTCCCTTTCAACTTTTGTCCAGAGAAATATGTTTTTTTCCCTCAGCAAAATATCTTATTACTTAAATGCCAAATTCTTTTAGAATATGATAGCCAAATTCAAAATATTGCATTATTTTTGGGTGCAAGGAAAGGCTTTCTTTCTCTGCAGCCAAAGTCTTTTTTACAAAATATTCCTTCACAAACTCTTTCTCATTATTATTTGCAGAGGCCAAAGTTTGCATTTTGTCTTGTGTTAGTGACCATCGACCAGTAGTGGTGTGATTGAACCCACGGAATGCGGTTAGCTGGGAGAAACCCAAAAAGACATTCCGAGTCAGCAATAAGATAATTCAGAAACATGGCGAATCACTAGTAAATGATAATCAATGGCTGGCTCTCCTTGACTTGGAGGTCTCCAACACAATGCAGCTCTCTGAAGAGGCAGATAGGTTGTCCCTGACTGCCAGGGATGTATGCATGTCGGTAGGAGCCTTTCAGGTAGAAAGGGAGGGATGTGAAGACTTCCTCCCCCAAAAATTACGTGACATGTTGGATCGTTACAAAAAGTGCTCTGAGGTGGTGGCCAAACACCTGTCCAATGGGACCATCTGCGATAGGGACGTGACAGCCTATGTGAAGGCACGTAAGAGTTTTCAGAACAGAAAAAAGCGGTATGAGCGGCTGCAAAGACGCAAGATTTTTTCACACCTTGCACAAGACTTTATTGCGCAAGATCATAAGAATGTCTGGAGTAGAATGAGGGCTCTGAGCAGACAGGGGATTGATAAATCACTGCCTCCAGTAAGAAACAGTGAGGGAGACTTGGTTACAGAGGCCAAGGAAATCCTCAAAGTTATAAGGGAGCATTATCAAAAGATTACAGACTATGACCCCAAGAACCTCTTGAAAGACAAGGAGCATTGGGAGAACATTGACTTGGGTGTCCCAAAGGAGGAGCTACAAGGGTTGAACCATAAACCAATGTGGCCAGAAACTCTTGTGGCCATTTGAAGCATGAACCAAAACATGTCACCAGGAAAGGACTTCATGCATGTAAATGTATTGAAGGTTATGGTGCGAGAGGAATGCATGACACAACTAAAAGAGGAGAACCCGAGGTTCAAAAGGCTGGATAACATCCGGGTTGATTTGGCAGAAAAGGATCTCCCTAAAAATCCGGTTACACTGATGGGCAAGGCACTGTTCAAAATACTAACGGATGTTTGGTCAATGGGGGTAATTCCAGACCTATGGAATGAAGTGTTCATTGTGAATCTTCTTAAACCTGGTCAATTGGACCCAGAACAGATGACTAACTACCGAGGCATTAGTTTGATTTTGTGTACATTCAAAGTGCTACTATCGGTGATGGTGGCGCGACTGTCCAGGGCAATAGAGGGGGCAGGCCTTATTGTCCCGGAACAATCAGGGTTTCAATGGAAGGAAGAAGCTATCTCACAATTTTTGGCAATTGCCGAGATCGTGAGGCGGCGTCACTTGGAGAAAGTACCAACCTATGGAGTGTTCATTGACTTTTCCAAAGCCTATGATAGGGTCCATCATGAAGCGCTATATCGCTTATTGGACCACTATGGGGTGAGAGGTAAGTTCTTGGATCTGATCAGAGGGATGTACGATAATTCCAAAATGACTGTAAGGGCCAGCAGTTTCTTTGCAGAACCGTTCAAAATGCACAGAGGCAACCGACAAGGATGCCCACTCTCGCCACTGTTATTCATTATTCTAATGAATAGTGTCTTTGACAACGAGGACTGGGAGGGTGTGGAAGTGCAGCCGCTAGGAGCTGGCGGTAAGTGCAAAGGGGGTATGTATGCAGACAATCTGATTCTATTGGCTACATTGAGTGAGCAGGCCATAAAGGCAGCAGAGTCGATCTATCAATGGGGTCAGAAATGGGGCATGGAGATAAACCTTCTCAAGAGTGGGGTACTATGCTTTTCCGAAGATGAGGAGACGCTGCGGCTTCACAACAATATCGGATCACCTGTGGCGTAATACCCAGAGTGGACCGATATAAGTACTTGGGAGTGTACTTGACCAACACCTTGGGAGATTCGCGAGGGGCCAAAAAGGGTGTTGAAAGTGTGGAAAAACAGTATGTCAAAGGTCAGAGTGTGAAAGGATATAAGGCATTGGGCAGTCTGAAGCCAGTGCTAGGGGATATGATGTGTCCAATGCACCTTAAAGCTGCGATGCTGTGATCCCTAGTAATCCCTCTGATGATGTATGGCTCCGAATTTGTAGGCTTTAAGCAATGCCACTCCAACAAAATCCAGACAGTGATAAACCAAGGGGCCCGATGGGCACTGG